>JAOBRC010474234.1:0-11774 GCA_027575255.1 Scolionema suvaense
GTTGGTTTAGTGCTGTCCTCATCATCGACAGACCCTTGAAACCCTGAAATAGGGTGGAGGTGTCTCGACACCTTTCGAAGCAGTGCCTGCTCCATTCATCACCTTTTTTACTTGAAAGTATTGTTCATCACAGCTCCTGTTGTGTAAATTGATTCTCTTCTCTCTCTCCTTTGTACTAAGTCTGTTAGGATATTGCATTTGGCTTATGGGTGGGGTTTTCGGCATTGCGTGCAAGTGATTGTTGTTTCTTGGCTGGAATGCGATGTGGATGCTGATAGTTCTGTTGCATAACGTACTTTTGGTTTTTCGTGTGGCTCAGTATCGTTCCGCCTCTTTCTTTTGACGAACCAGTACAAGTTGATATCACTGGGTAACTTTGACATAATCAGTGGTATGAGTAAAAGTCCATATTGCTTGAGTATCTACTCCCAATGTACTCAGGTTCGTAGGTCGTATTTCATTGTCGTCAAGCGCCTTTCTCAAGCTAACAGTATGACTAGAGTTCGATACAGATGTGGTTTTCAAAAGCTTGTCCATGTGTGCTGAGACGAGTATGTGCTTATTACCGTATGGTTCGATTAACTGCTTTCTAGCGTTTTGGTAATTTTCTGCTGTAAGAGAAAGAGACCACTGACGACAGCACTTGCAGATCCTTCACGTAAACTCTTCAGGAAGTTGAAGTTTTTATTTTCATCCAAAGAAGGATTGTTATGTCCAGAACTCTCGAAACTGTCTAGGAATGTCTGAAATTTGGTACGCTCTTCATCATATGTTTTAATGCACAATTTAATTTTGCGAATCCGCCTATCTGACTGTATGAAGAAGCCGAAGATATCGTGATTGCGTTTTTTCTGCCCTTTTTTTCTCCGTTAAACAGGCATCAATCATGTGAATCGTTTCACGTATCTCTCTGGTGATTTTGCGACTAGGATCAGTTTCCGCTTCAATTTCTTTTTCGTCAGTTAACAGGCTCAGAACTGCATCGTCCATTGCCGATAATTTGGTCTGCCGGTAGTGGAGCACATCTTTGTGACTAAGAACTTTTTGGTGCCAAAGCTGCGGTGTATGTTTCGACACTGTCAGAAACCTTGCATTGAACTTGTGAAACATAACCTCTTCTGTTGCGTCTCTCTGAACATTTCTTTGCTAACGCACTCATCGTCTATGAGTCCCGGGCCGCGGCTCATGTTGCAATTTTCGAATAGTTTCCAATAAACCTCGCCCTGGTTCAGTTTGGATTTTATGATGACGTGATGCCACTTCGAATTGAGTATATTTCGGTAGGTATTTTGGAGAAACAAGATTGCAATTTAAAGATACGAAAAATTCAAGAAAGTTGATCTGAGGAATATTTCCCCTACCCTTCCGTCCTTCTTGACCACTTCCCTGTAATCACACTCACTCTCTCCACGAAAATACACATTTAACCTTGATTGTCACTCCAAAGAAAATATAATGACTTATATCCAAGAACGTTTTATGTGTAGAATATATGTTCAATTCAAATCTACTGAAATAACGTTCGATGGATATAACTTTTCTCTATGATGTAAAATTGAAACTCCGTGAACGTCGTTCTGAGACACCCTGAAAAGCGCTATGCGCGTAAATATCAATTCAAAGACTAATATCTGAAGACAGTGGTTAAGTGTGAGACCGAAAATTTCCTTTTTTTCTTGGGAAAAGGTCCAATAATGGTCTTTTTTTGTTAGATTTATTGAGGCGAGTTGTTTTGTTTTTTCAATTGATTAATCTGTGCCTTCAAGTCATCCTCAGCATCAGGACTTTTGCGTTTGACCATTCTGATCTTATTTATGATCTCCATAGAGATCCAAGATTTGTATTGTATTGCAGTGTTGCAGATAAACTGAGAGTTTCTTGAGATCGCCGAAGGGTCGCTAGGGGGGCGACAGATGCCAATCAGCAAGGAAAAAGCTTCATAAATTTCAGTCATTAAAATGCAATTCATCAATAATCAAGTCCTGATGAACCAATCACCTTCAGGGGGATGCTAAAACAGAGTGGCAGAAACAATAGAGTGACAATGAGTGGTCTCTAACTCTTACAACTTATAGCCAAAGACATCATACAGCTGAAAGAATAGGAATATATGACTTACTTGGGTTCAACGAGGCCTCAGCCGAGTAAAGATTTAAAACAGGCAGCTTGTAGAAGAAAAGATCCAAGTATAGTGAGATACAAGCCATCAGGAACCAGAGCAGATCGGTGGTGTCAGTCCTGTAATGCAAGTAGTGTGAAACTGGGCGGGAAAACACTCTCCTACACATGTGAACCTAGTTGGCAGATTACGCAGATGCCTTGCGAAGTCAAGTCAAATCAAGCCAAGCAACAGAGACTAGTAGTCTACACACATAATATTCTTAGGAAAATGCCACCAGAGATAATTCTAATCTATGTATACGAAGATTCGAATCTATATTTCATGCGTACACCTACTGCGAGGCAGCTAAACATACTACGCGACAAGAATGCAAAAGGAATCGAGAAGCAAGTCTATCGCCAAGCTATTACGCAGAGAGTGAAAAATTTGATTAACATGTATAGTGCAACAGAGTCAATATGAAGCAGAGAAAAACAGACAGCAAAAGAGAGCAAGCAACAAGAGAAAGGTATTTATTTCTTTGTTGTAAGAATTCATGAAGAAAAACCTCCTTTAGATCACTATCGCAGCTTCCCAGTATCAGTCAACTTTAATGTGCACCGTTGCGTTGGAAGTCCACATAATGTGAAGCTTCTCCAGCGTTCTATGAGCTAAACATTTGCCGAATCTTTCTGTAGGCTGGATAAAAACTTTTGTTGATAAACAGTGCGTTATTGAAAACGAACTGTTTAACTGCACGCTCAATTTATTTTTACGATGAAAAATGTTCCAACAAGTTTTGTGTTAGCAGAACTTCACCATAACTTTTAAGTCCTTAGAACAAGATGGTAATCGATGACAAGCCTCTAAGTCGTCTGGAGTTACAGGACATTATAGTTCACAGAAAAGCGAACAAACCTTGGCACTACTGTTAGATTTAGCCTTGCGATTACTTTCATACGGGTGACGCAACCGCGGAATGGTGGAAGCTTCAGTACACGCTGCAATGCCACCTTGCTCTTTTTCCACTTCGTGGGGAGCACCTGCCACTATCAAGTGTGCTCGCTGCTGTTTCGTAACACTTGCATACGTTCTCGTCTTATTATCTGGTGGAGCAAAAGTATTTGTAGCAATAATGTACGCTGCGAATACAGACTATGAAAAGTTAGTATATTGTGATTGCAAATACGCCCGGAGTGTAAGAATTGTGCTTTGCAACTCCTGGCTGGTTTTGCATTTGTACTACCGCTTAGCAATGCAACCGCCCAGTTTAAACCTCCCTTCGTCCAACAATTCAGAACCACTGTAAATCATTAATCCATTTACTTCTCACCTCCAACCATCAATGTCTATCTCATGTTTAGAAGATAACGAATTTGTATCAACAAAGAATGCGTACGACCCGATGACATGCCACGGCAGATAGATTTTCGACTTCAGGATGAACCTCGTAGATGCAAGGCTGAACGATCTTAAAAGCTGAAATGAATTTGTGGATCTTCACTTCAGGCCGAAAATCCAGCTCTCTTTTTGTAAATTTAGTATCAGACACCTGTCTGTCGGAGCATAACCTAAGTGAAGGTAAAGGGGTACGGCAGTCAGTTTAGAATCAGAAGCGAAAGGTTCTGAACCACAAAATAGTATATCATAAAATCGTCATCTTGCGGAGGATCTGATGCTCAGCACAGTGCAGACATTTTTCTTAGCGCACAGTTTATCAGTGCATATGGTTTTGAAGAACCAAAAACTAGCCCTATTTAGGGGGGAGGTATGTAAATTTTTTATAACTTTTGAGCGGCTGTACGTATGAGTCTAAATTTTGGTAGCTTTTAACATTTATTCCTCATGCACCTTTTGTCCAAAAGTTATGAAATTTTTCTCGGAGTTGTCTGGCACAACTCCATTGTATTTCACATAGGCCTATTGAGTAGGCTCACAGAGCACGCTGATGGTAGACCACCTATGTGATCGATTTGAAGCAAACTTAGGGCAAACAGTGAATTCGATAGATGTTTTCTGAAAAGTTGCATTCCTAAGGATTACCCGTGCAAAATTCCATGTTATTTGGGCTTCCCGATCGAGAAGTAGGTGAGGGAGGTAAATGTAAATGGGGGTTAGCCATACCCCTCCTAAATTGGGTTAACATTCGTCAAAGCCTTGCGAGATACTGTTTCTGCTGGCTATGGACAAGTTTACCTCATTCATTAATCAAAACTGACCGTTGTATAGCCATGCACAGGTGGTTTCTGGTCGATTAGCTTGCATGCTGTTCATGGAACTCGTATCCACATATACCTGTCATTTTGATTCCAAATGTTGCACAAATTTTATTGATTTGCAAATACATGTTTACAAGAAAAGAACCCTTTTCTGCACAACAACAACCGCTTGCAAGTAAAACAGGGAATATTTTATTGGACAATCTGGTGTGGAGAATTAATAGCATGCAACAGAGTTCTTGGCATATTTTTCAGCAATCGTCGTGATTGCTGCCGCACAATTGCGTTTTTTTGCCTGGTATATCTGTGGGTAATTTTTTTTTATGTCTCGCCAGCTAATCACAGCCGTTCACTAGCGTTTGTTACAGTTTTGGACACAATAGAAACACAGCAGAAGCTACCATTTTCTTAATTGGGACCATTGAATTTGGTAAGTGTCTGTCTGCTCTGACTTTACGTTTGCTAGTGTTTTCGGGCAATTAATATCCAAATGGTGGGTTTTCGCTAGGAAGGTCACATATATAACGAGAACCTGCAAAAAACTGAGACAGAAGGATATCCGAGACAGGGGATAATTTATGTTTTTACTTTCACCTTAATACAAAAAATATCTGGCCATAGGACGAATATTTATTCACGGTATTGATTAGGAGATATGGTGGTACTTTCGCATTTGTAATGCTGATTCATTTGCTAACACGATTTGCAGCACTTTGTGCGACGCAGAGAAAAGCATTTCCAACAAGGAATCACCTTCTCTCTTACAATATACATCTTTGCAAATCAATATGCCTAACTACTGCCCGTGGCTCAACATTTTTTCCTCCCAGGCTTCTCCTGAGAATCCTTAAGGATGGCAGAATAGCGAATACCGCTGGTCTTATGCGGGTTGTACTGCGATTTCTCGGAGAATCCATAATGGCAGCACAATATCGGCAGGCGACGACACTTCTCATCTGTTATCTTCAGGATGGAATGCATCATGGAATGCTAAATGAAAGTATGGGGAAAAAATCACCATCAAACTGGCAATATAACCCTACATACTTTTTCTTAGACTTCAGTTAAAACTGGAAAAGACGATGGAAAAATTCAAAGGTGATTATAATTTGAAGTGCATAACATTCTATTAGTATGCGCCATTACCTTCTAAATACAAAGCAAGTAAAAAACTAGCAATATCTGAACAAGCTATAATTTTTCCATGTTCTGCAGAAATTCTGGAGAAAATGTTATAAATGATGACCAGATCGGAACCATCAGTCGAATTGGTCATCTTTCCCGGTGGTTCCAAGTCCTCAAGACTTTCAGTGCCTCTCAGAACCCGTGGATACTGCGGCCTACCCGTAATGGGGAACCTCTATGGCTTGGAGCTGGACTCCACTCTCAAATCTTCATCTTTCAAGATACGTTGCTCAGTTTTCGTTTTTGTTGGATCGCGTCACGGTGAGAAGCTTTCATGCGAAAAACGAAAACACTAAGTTTTAGGGATTCGGACCAACAGCTAAATTCTTGTGTGAACTCAACTTTCGTCTTCGACAGTAAGAGAATTTCGCATTGGTAAAATTTTAAAATTGTGCAATTAATTTCTTGAAAACGTTTAAGGAATGTTGCCCATAAAGCCAAAAAAAAATAATTATATCGAGCATTTCTGTCTTTGGACGTGCAATATCGGCGTATGCGTAAGATACTTTGTTCAATATTCTCAAAAGAAATCTGTTGACTTATTTCGCAAATGTTATGAATCCTACTTGGTATGCATGTGTTATACAAGGGAAAATAAAATTGATCCCAGTAAGTGAGTAAATAGTCAAACGTTAGGTATTTTCCCTGTCCCTACCTATGTAGCTATTCGGGTTAGCATAGTTGGGCAAATGGCATCTATTCACACGTTTGGTCGCTCAAAGGAGAAGAGAAGTGGTTGAAATGCAGTTGAAGGTCAGCAGGAATGTGTCACGAAGTCCATTTACGGCAATCCGGAGATCCTAATTTTCAAAATTTTCTTCTTCATCACCAGCCATGGTGGCTTCTCCCGGAGACCTTCTCATGAGTAAATTGGTCTGCCCCCTAAAAAAACAAAAAAAACAAAGCCGACACTTTTTCGTTGGCAAGCAAAATTGGTCTCTGACCGACCATTCCGAGGTCTTGAACTTCCAGTTGATCACAGTACGATAAAGCATGAGCGATTTTCCTCCATGCTCATCACTGCCTGCATCATTTGTCCAGATTTCAATCAGTCAATCAAGCAAATCGAATCAATCAATTAATCAATCGAAAAGAATTTCTCTCAAAAATTAATAATCATGCTCCTCCATCTGAACTGTCATCAATACACAGTACTGTTTCAGCTCTTTTCCCCTTCGCCACCGTTTCGACTGACATTTGTATGTAGGAGACTACAAATTGGATAGCTAATGAACAATGCATACAGAAGTTAGAAGATAGCGAAATTACATCTAAACAATTTACCAATGCTTTATATTCACGCACGTTATACAAGAACTTGCGGTGTTAATCAATTTTTCAATTTTTTTGTTCGAGGCTAGGGTCTTGTAACCTACCACCCCCATCCTCCCTGCACCCGCCTGCTAATTCTATTTTCTATTACCGAAACATTGTGATTGTCAAGATTTGTCGTATATTAAGCACACCTGAGTACATTAAAATTGTACTGAACTGTTATATCAAAACATTTAAAGGAAAACTCCGACCCAAAACTAAGTGACCCTAGGTCGAATAAAACAGCGATTCTATGACCAAAGCTGACTTCAATCACACACACGTCTTAACGAAATCTGGAAGGTTATCATTTCACCCGCAGCCAGCCAGCCTGACCTTCGGCAACCATTACCTGCTTCTTCTCGCCCCGTCCCGCCACAATTCAAACTGCCATCATGGACGCGCATGAGAACTTCAATGCATCTTTTGTGTTTGATATCAATAGATTACCTGGTTGTCATGGAAGCGCGTGAACTGCATACCGGCAATCTCAGCTGCTCATCATGCAGCTAAGTGCACGGAAGCCGGTGGGCATCTTGTCGGGCTTCTTGTGATAAATTTGTAAAAAGTTATTTCTCGTCACACTGACAAGAGAATTAAGTTTGGAGTTGATAGTTGGAGTTTGCATGACCATGTATATTAGCCGTGCGCAACTTGTTTTGGGGTCGGAGTTTTCCTTTAAAATCTTCGGAGGCACGAATTAAATGGCTTTTTGACACATGTTTCATGAGTTGCAGCTTGCAGGAAAGCCGAAAAGTGAATCTATGGAATACATAATAATGTACATTTAAAGAAAAAAACTTATGCTTTTCTAACGTGCAACTACAACAAACACATGCACACTAAGCAAAAAGAAAAATGCAGTAGTACAGCGATTTAACAAATATTTTTGTATTTGTATTCGTCAGACATACGATAGACATGCTTTGTACTAACTCAGTCACAATACTCTCCGCTGCCATTGCGAATCTTCTTTGCTCTCTAGTCACCGTTCGTGCACAACGCTGAAATATCCTGGTTGTTGTCAGTGTGCGTATCAGGATATGCCACCTGTTATTTACGCAATGGGGATACCTTGCATGTTGCCATCACAGTTGTTGTCTCATTACTTAAAGTCGCTATTGAAACATGCTCAGTAAATCCTAAATTGCCATTTTTGGAAGAACATTGTCGCGTCCAAGTGCAACGTGGAATGTCCTAGAGCCATAATGAAAGGAAGTCACGAAAGTGTTGAGAAGTGAACTGCTTCCCATCGTTCAAGCTGATTTCCTCTGGCACACCGAAGGTTGAGAACATGTGACGGAAGGTGCATATCAGTGGTGTGTGATTGGCCTCTCCAGGACGAAAGAAGAACACAGATATCCAACCACTGCACTTGTCTGCAATCACCAGATAGTAGTGATGTTTTAAAAAGCAGTCCACGCAGAGCTTCTGGGATGGGTAATTGGGGGAATGGAGTCATTATTAGAGGTTCTGCTGGCTGAGAGGGGCTGATGGCAGTACATTTCTGACAGGATAACCATGTATTGTTGATGGCTCCCGACATGCCAGACCAACAAACCGTACAATTCGCTCGGAATTTCATATTGGAGATTCCTTAATGGGCAGATAGTATCACGAATGTAGAAGGTATCGAGATGCGCTTGTTTTGGTAGGCAAAACCATTGTGATGGGTGGGACGGTCTCGCATGTTCCGGGAATTCTCGGAGAGTTGGATCTGTTATGTGTTGAGTAGTGGGGAAGCCGGTGAAGATAGCAGACAAAAGAAGTTGATACTGTTCGTCATGCGGAGCTGCTTGTTTGATGTGGTCAAGCGTGATGTCATAGTCTGAGATTTTATCGATTGATTTCAAATCGATTTCAAAGATTGAGAGGAAGTTTAAAGTGTGGAAATCGGACTTCATTCAGATAGTCGCATGAGTAGTTGGCTTTGGACGCATTGTTTGATTGTTCTTGTGTGAAGAATAATTCTTTTTTTGTCTTTCAACATGTAAAAGTCTTAAGAAGAAGGAACTTGCCTTTTTTTGTAATCTTCATTTGTGGTAATAGATTCGAAACATGTTGTCCTAGTTGTACAAGAGCTGTTAAAACATCATTCGCTTCTCCGTGTTCAGTTTGCGCTGCTTTCTTCCTTCTGCGGCTTCGTGCAACGTTAGGGACCTTTCCAACGAGATGAGTATGTACGTGATGCTCATCCCCAATCCCCTTTAAATCTTGAAATTGGCCTGTTCATGTGCACTCGCAGCTCTGTAGTGCGCGACACGTGGCACTAACACACTAGGCCTACTTCGACATACTGATTGGCTTGCTATTGCAGCAACAGCTATACAACCTGGAATGCATGTAACTGGAAGAAAATTGCTTCTTGCACTGGCCGTCTGTGCACTCGGCGGGCTCAACATAGGAAGTGGTTGCTGATAGATGAAGATGCCAGTTGGCTTATAAGTGAAGATGAGCTAGGTACTACAACTGGAGGTATATTGATCGTTGATAAAACAGACCTCTTATCAAACAACGCTCCCGGTACTGGGAATGAGCGTGGGGATACTGCGCTGTCACTGCTGAGGTCTTCACGGACTACGTTCTCTCCATGCTCCACAAGTCTGCAATAATAATCTATGAGGATTCGTAATCAGAACTTACTAATTCTCTTACTCAGAGGTTGTTTTCATTTAAGGCTCTAAAGCTTTGTATAATACTTACAATGTCAATTATGCCATTCGGTCTGATCGCTCCTCATCCTCTAGTTACAGATCTCGCAAACTCGCTCCCTATGACACAACAACAAAAACTTAACAAACGAGTCAAAGTACGCGGATGCTAGGATACACAGTGACACAGGCTTACAAGGTAACTGCAAAGCATAAACTAATAAACTATCTAACGCTCCCCCGTCTAAATGGAAGTCCTCCCGGATGGTCAATTTAACCACCAGCAACTGCGTTTTCAAAATTTCGATATTTTTTGACACATTATCATCGATCGATTATCGCATATTGTGAAGAAGACAGAAGGTGGTGTCTCTTTCAAAGACAATGGTGTTCTTGCCGATAGTTTTCTCCATCTTCCGATTGCAGCAATCTCTACTAGGTATAACTTGGTTGCAACCATAAATTGCGGGTCAGTCGGTCGTCCTGGTCATTACTGGGCGTTTGTTCATTGCTCCAAGTGCAATTGCTGGCTACTCTGCAATGACTCTGCAGTCACAAAAGCTAACAAAGCGGATGTTAGCAAAAGCTCCTCTGTGCTATTTTTTCTTGTTAGGTCTGATCTGTAGGTTGGCAAGTCTGTTGTCTGTGTGGTCAGTGTCTTACGGTAGATTTGTGTGTAGCACCCGTGCAAGGCTGAGTGTTGGTACCTTATAATGCATTTAAAGCTACAACTAGAGTCGCAAGTTCTAGTGCACCGGTGTTCTTGTGTGGAATTTGGTGTGTGATTTGTGGAGTGTGCAGTGTGAATTTCTACCGTGAGGTGGTACTTTGAGGCATGTCAAGCTGTGTGTTTTGATGAGTGTGAATGAGTGTGTGTGGCAGTATGTGGCGGGCGGCGGGCGGCAGGCAGCGGACGGCGGGCAGCGGGCATTCTCTTTTACTTATGTGTTTACATGTTTTATTTTTTTCTTCTTGTTTTTTTCTTCATTTTGTTTTGTGTGTTTTCTTGGCCATGTGTTTTGTGCTTCTTTGCGTGTTATTTTTATTTCCCTTTTGTTTGTTTGTCTATTGGTTTTTATTGCATGCAATTTTTTGTAGTTATGTATATATCGATTCCGCATTTTTTTAAATCTGTTTTTATTGCTGCTATTTCCATTTCTATGAATTTGAATGCTTTTTTATTGTACAATGCTGCTTTTGCTTTTGTCCCTTGTCGAGGCCTATTATGCTTTATCATTTGGGCTATGTTATCTGTATGTTCTGTTAGTATTTTGTCTGATATCTTTTCGAGTGTCACCTCAATGAGAGTGATTTTCCTTTGCTTTTCGGATGTCTTCTGTCCATGCATTGACAGAGCTATTACCCTGTAAACAGGGGGTGTAGGTCATTTTCTTCACTCCAGAGCGGTTTCTCTGTTCCTAACCTTCTCACCTTCAGTGATGTTCTCATCTCACTTGTGTTTTGTAATTACTCCCCCTCGTTACTCATCAACTCGGCTCGGTCGGCTCGACGGCATGTAGCAAGATGTTTCTATTTTCTGACGTTAACCACAATTGCGCAACAGACGTCACTTGGTTTATTGTGGCCACAGAACAACCGAATCCGCTATCTTTGCTGAGAAAAATGATATCTTGAAACTCCGTGACAAACAGATGAATTCAAATACGTGCGTTACGGAACGATCTCACCGTAACCGTTTCTTCAGGAAGGGACTGTCGAATCAGAATTTTATCGAACTGTGACTCGACTTTACTGGGAGAAATGGAGATGTGCATTGCGGAGATTTGAAATTCCTTTTTCAAACTAGTTGTCTTTCTTAGGTTGAGACTTAGAACTTGAAGCTTTCTGTCTTACTGCTGTCGATCGTCTAATTCAAATCTTTTATCTTCTTCTTATCTCTTCTGTTGTTTCTTCTGTCTATCTTTATTTGATGTTCTGCTTCTAATATCTCTTCTTTGTTTGTCCGGTATTCCACTTATAATTTTATTTTCTCTCTCTACCTCTTCCAAAAGATTTCTCATTCTTTAATCATGGACCATTAGATTGTGGATAGTAGGCTTGAGTGCTTCTGGTGGATATGGGGAAGGGTTGAGGTGTGCAGCAGATTCCTGTTCGTAACACCTGGCATTACGTCATGATTTGCTGTGCCCTCTTCCGGAACTGTTGATGCCACTTGCGTCATTCTCAGGGTTGTCTCGTAACCTCTGGCATACCCTTTCTAAGTGCAGTTCTAAGCACTGGGCTCTGTGTTAGTGGGCTACGCTAGGCAACAACGATACGATTTGGAGTGACTTCTTGATTGTG
>JAOBRC010474345.1:0-11774 GCA_027575255.1 Scolionema suvaense
GGCTCAGATTTTAGAAAAAATTAAACATGGCTTAAGCATACCTTCAGGCTGGGAATGAAGTTCACCAGTAAGCACTCTTTTTTTTTGGAGAGGACTTTGTTCATTCTAGTTTTACGAATCATGCCTTTTCGCTGTAGCACATAGGTTTACAAAACCACTTCAACATGTTTTCTAAATGCTGAGATATAAAATAGCAAATTTGGCAACTTTGATATCGAATCATCATCGTTCTTTGTCTAAGAAATTACTTTCTCATGATTCAAAATTTCAACAAATTAAGCAAATGGTAAGCATAAATGGACCCTGAAACCACAGAAAATTTAAGCATACTTCAGGCTGAGCTGAAATTGCCTGATGCTTTTAAAAAAAGGTGTAGTTGTGCTGCCATGGAATAAGAAAGTTTGTATTTTCTGTTGCTCTCTTTGTTTAGCTATGTATTTGATGGAAAGCCACCAAATTTGAAGTCGGGAGAGGTAAAAATGCACTGTACCTCTATTTGTATGATTTAAGCTTAAGGTTGAAGCTGAATGTGTGTTTGTTTTTATTGCTTTCGGGTATGGGTTGTTAACCCTACTTTGCCTGGGGGGGGGAGGGGGGGGGCGCTTTGCCCCCTCATCTTGTAGTTTTTCTGCTGTCACAGGAAGATGAATAAATTTTAGGTGCTGATATTTGCTGACAATTCACAAAATTTATCGAGACGTCTTCTGAGCAGAAATTTTCAAATTTTGGGTCATGTCCCATTGTTCTATTGTTCTTTTGTCAAAGGCAATTGGAAATAGTCATACATGTCCAAGGCATCAATAACCCTTATTTTGCCTTCAAATTTCCTCATTGACCTAATATATAGAGCCCGGAGTAACAAATTAGTACATAAAAACGCAACCTATGGCATAAATTTGTATAATTACCTCTTTTTTAGTTTGCCCAGTCAAATTGCACATTCCTGTTGTGTTAAACCCAAATCATTGTGTACAAAGACAATAGGACAATGACAGCGGTCAATGGGATATTTTTGAAGAGTTTTCACACAAAGGACTACCTGTCCCCAAAGTTTCATGGCTATAGCATATTGTGTTGTTACAGAAATATCGTTGGGGTGGCCTATTTCCGCCTCCCCCCCAGTCCTTATACATCCTCAGGAAGCCCAGGCTAGGCAGGGTTAAGTACGAGAATATGGCTAGTTTATTAGTAATTATGATTAAATAGGATGAATGCTGAATAACTTTCTAAGTTGGCATCGATTCTGGATTTCATTATATATGAGTGTAGACTAGAATCGTCTCTCTTAATAAGTTTCTCAGGTCTCAACATTCTACTTGTAATAAAGTCATATTTACAAACAATGAGGAAGAGAGAGAGACTAGTACTATTCGGCATACTGCACTTTCTCTCCAAGCAAGAGAAGGTGTGGTTTCACACTTGTGAATTGATTAGACGGGGGCTGAGACTCCTTGTTGTTTTTATTGCATCTAAAGCATCAGCTATTTACCGACTAAGACGTTTTTCTTGTCTGCACCCCCTTCTAAACAATTTGCAGTTTTGTAGCACAATGCTGGCAGAGTGTCCAGAGATTCCTGGTCAGTCTTTGTCGCAGTGCAAGTGTGCTGTTTGAATGGGACTGCCGAATAGTACTAGTCTCTCACTCAAATTACCTTACCTAATCATCTCGGGACATGGGAGCACACTATGATGGTCAGAAATTGAAGAGCAGTGAGAGACGGTTCCAGTCTAATGTGACTCTTGTTTTTTTCTGTTATTTCGGAGAGCAGTTGAGAGTGGTAGATAGCAAATATGCCAGAACAAGCATGAAACAATCCACTTTTTTCTACTATGGACGTATTTCTGCCTCAGCACCATACCAATCCAGGATAATGTGCATTAAAGACGCCTGTGATGGATGAAATCTGACCACGCGTACGCAGTGTGACTCCCATTTTTCTTGCCTCGGTATATCCACCAATGTCATTGTGTTTGACCTGATGAGGATCTGGGATGGAATCATTCTCTCTTAGTACCTTGAAAGACCCGTTGTACTCCTAAACTCTATGAATTTGCTAGCAGGTGTTGCAGGCACTGCAAACTTACACTTTTCTATGGAGCTGTCTATCATACACCAAAACAAACACTAGCTTGCCTTGAGTTCTGATAAATCACAGGTATCCCTGCCTCTTTGTCTAGGTGCAGACACAGGTCACTATCTCATAATGCAAGCACACATGCCGATAGTGTGTTGTTTTGGTTTGATGAATACTATCTGTTTTTAAGCGTTTGTTTAGTTACACCACACTGCTTGCTTCAAAGCTTTGATGGCTTTGATGTTAAGCTTACTAGAGGTGATCTCAGTCAAGGAAAGGACCAAATAGAGTGATGGAAAGGCCACATGCTCAATGAAATGAATCGTTTGCTGGTCCTAGTATGAGTTGGGTGAGCTATTGCCATCAGCAAGTAGTTTCGCTCAAAAGCAGCTTGCCATGTTATGAACAGCAAGTAGAGTGTTGTGCATGCGATGATGAAGAGAGGAAGGGTGTTCTGAATTGCTGTGTGAGAATTATATAGAAGAGTACTGTGTCAGGCGATAAGGTAGCAATACTTTTCAGCTTATGTTTGTGTGGAAGCTAGAGTTTGTCAAGGTAGGTTTGCCAAGGTAGGCAACAGCTGCAGTATTTGTTAATGCCATGAAGTTTCCATGACGAATAATTTACTGGCCAGTCCTTCTGTCACAGGCGTCTTTTACAATATTATGTTTATTCGCCCGCGTTGGTAATTTTTTATAATGCTTCGCATTATTTTGTCTACAAAGTGTACAAAATTTGATGCTGCATGCTTTCTTAATCCCAGCTTGAAAAGCGGAGCGAACGTCGAGAAGAGGCACAGAAGCAGTTGGATCAAGCAACTGAACAGGGTAAGACATACACATCCCATTAGATACTGTTGTATCCGTACTTTGATGTTTTTAGATTAGAAGATGAAGTGTGCACTGATTCCTTCTTGCAGTCTGATCAACATATTTCCCCACGGTTGCTTTGGTGTGATGACTTGACCTAATCTGGGGCTTTATGTGGGGATCTATGATATTTTTTAACAGGCAAAATCGGTCTTGAATCTAGCAAAACAAATGGATGCTGTATCTGGTAACGCCCAGTAGAAAAAAAAATACTGAATGGGCTCTTCCTCTGTGCGCTTTGCCTTCCCTTATGTTTAAGTGTACTAAAACTGAACTGCATTATATATCTTCGCAATATGTAGAAGAAAAAGAAGCCCTTTCAGAAAGTTCCTGAAAATCCAAACCTCCATTCCTGAAACTGAACAATGTGTTAGCTGCATGCCCCTCTTGGAATACACCTTTTCGCAGTTTCAGTTCTACCCCTGGACTTCGCCTTTTTTGGATGTACTGTTACAAATGGTTGATAGTGCCATCATTAGGCGAATAGGAAGTCCTTGAAGAAACCTATGTGCTATTTCGAGGTGAGTCTAATGTTGGTGTATATATTTATGTATTGTAGTCACAATTAAGTCCTGGTGCATGGTTGTTTCTTCCAGCTACGGCTGTCATTTTCATAAACTGCCTGGGTGCTTGTTGGAATGCGCGCTGCCGCCTGATCTTTGAGCTGAGTCTTGGCACCATAAAACATTCTAAGAGCTACCTCCAGGTCGCAAGTCCTGGTGTATTACTGGCTGCCATTTCCTAATGAATTTTCAGATTTACATATGATTTTGGTGATCTCCACGCTGTACTCTTGCTAGTCCTCAAAGTCATCCTCAGTTTGTGTCATTTTTCAGGTGTCATGAGGTCCCATGTCGTTATGTTTTCTGTCTGTTCGCTGACAGAGTTGTTCCCTGTGAATAGGGGGAGAGTATATGTTTTCTGTCTGTTCACTGACAGAGTTGTTCCCTGTGAATAGGGGGAGAGTATATGTTTACTTTCTGTTCGCTGACAGAGTTGTTCCCTGTGAATAGGGGGAGAGTAACAAGCCTTGCCTGTCACTCTCTGGCATATTGCACTCCTACATGTATTGCTGGTGCACAATGTTGCATCGTTCATTACACCTAGTATTTTGTGCTTTCTTCATCTTGTCTCTGTGATGGGCTAGGTATGCTAGTGATTTGTTTACCTCTGTATATCTGATTCGTATAAGTCACTAGGATTTCATGTTCAGCCGATCCAAAATGGATGCTGCATAAAGGTGTATTGATTTTCTGTAATGGCTGTTTAATGTTTTTCCAAAATAGGTCAAAATCTACGCATTACCTTTGTAATAATGTTTGGTGTGAAACTTCAGGATAATGGTAGTTGTAGTATGCATCATGTGCCATATCTGGGAATATTCTTGTTCAGCTTGGGCGTTGTCATTTGTGTCTGAAAAAATCCGCTCTAGGGTATTTTCAAAATATTTCAAGATCCAGTTATTATGTTTTATGCAATTATTTTGGTGTGGAACTTAGGTACAATGGTAGTTTAGTGTGCATCATGTGTCATATCTGGGAAAACTCTTGTTTGGCATGAGTTTAGTCATTTTTATCCAGAAAAAGACCATTTTTAGGGTTTTTTGAAAATAGTTCTTGATCCATTTCTTACTTTTTTATGATTTTTTTGTTTTGGAACTTATTAGCCCTTATATTTATGTGATGGGCCATTGCACATCGGAGAAAGCTGTTATTCCTCATGGCTTTTCTTTGGCCTAGAATGGCCTTTTCTGAAATATTTAAAATCGGTTTGTTACTTTTTCATGACTTTTAGTGAGAAAGTTGAAGGCGACTATAATTATGATCTGGGGCGTGTGCCATATCTGTTCTGTTTGGTTTGTGTATAGCTATTTTGTTCAAAAAGGGCCTTTTTAAGGAAATTTTAAAAATACATCCTGATCCGTTTTTTTCTAATATTTTGTGAGAAGCTAAATAGCACTTGTATGAACCTTCGTAGGCACAGAAGTTGTTAGGTGTCTATGGCACTTCTTTTTTTTTTTTGTTGGTGGGGAACAATGATTCATGATTAAATTTGCTGTAGTCCACTAATTCTGTGACATTTTTTCTGACTTCAGGTGATGCAGAAAACATGGAGAAGTTTTCAAGACGTCTGGTAGGCCTGAGTTATTGTGTTGCAATAAAATGTACATAGTGTGTACTGGCTTGCATTTGTGTTCAATGCTTTTTTTTTGTTATAAACCATACTGTCAGTCAGTTGATGGTGTTCTGCAGGCAGAAATCTCTTACTGGTCAGAGATAGTCATGAGTTCTTTTAATGTATAAAAGTGAGCATACGTATTGAAATTGTGACCAGGGAAACATGCTTTTCTAAACAAGACTAGTGATGACTTGTGTTTGTCAGGTATTCAGGAAACTGCAACAATCAAAATTTCAATACCTCCTTGATGTTTTTGGAGATAGTGGAGGTGGGAGCAGGGTTCGGCTTTCTTTGATTGTAGTCATGACATATGGCTAAAACGATTTTCTGACTCGCGCACGGGTGGAACAATAGCTGGTGATAACGTATTGCTCTTATTATCAAGAAGGTAGGTTGATAGCCGAAAATCTGGACTGCAGTTGTACTTGAGATAACCCCTAACATTCACAGAAGGTCGCCAGGCTTTTCGTAGATTGATTTTATGATGAAAGTTAATTATTCAGCTTTGATTTGGAATGTGGTAGTTGTTGACCTATTTTTAGTGACACAATAAAATGGCTGCAGTGACTGAATTCCTTCCCGCAAAAACATAACCAAAGACAACAACAATAGATAAGTTGGAAATGGAAATACGTTGCTTCAGATATTTCTGTAGCTACAAAGAGTTCCTATACAGTACTTACATTTTGTTACAGGTGAAGGTTACTAAAGAACATAATGAAGAATGCAAGAAGCTACTAAAGCTGATGGGAGTACCGTTTCTTGATGTAAGTTCTGTAATTTGTCATTCTAGGTAACAGGAATAATTGGGAGTAAAATTGTGGTGTGTCCTGAGTTAGGTGTTTGTGATTTCTGTTGTGTATGGTTTGGTATATCTATGGAGGATGACTGAACTGTAAAATCAAGGATGCTTCTCAGAAAAAGGAATTTGTGCCTCAGTTGTGGGATATGTAGGGGCATCAACAGAGGTGCATGAGGAAATTTATCTGATGGAGAAACAGTTTGTTCGTACTGTGTGTAATGATACCTTTTTTCTGTAGGCTCCATGTGAAGCAGAAGCTCAGTGTGCTGAGTTGGTTAAAGGTGGAAAGGTAAGTCCATGCAACTAAGCAATTTATTCTGAATGTGCAGGCAAACATTTCTAATAACCATCTTATAGGACTCTTCCACTAAAATGAGAGTCCAGTACACAAGTGATATTATGATCAGAGAAGAAGACCAGGAAATATTTCTGACCGAGAGAAGTTGGTTGATGTGTTAACCATATTATACATATTGCCCTTCAAGGTTCTGGGAATATTTGAAGATCCATTCATTCTTTCATTCATTTGAAATTTTTGTTATATATGTGGTTATGTTGTGGACTATGTTCGATATCTGAGAAAACTATCGTTTATGTGGGTGGGCCTATTTTTTGTGAAAAGTGGTCATCTTGAAGACGTTCCGGAATATTGTCAAGGTCAAGATGTTGGTGTAAAATTGAAAAGCAATTTTAGTTGTGTTATGTACCTAGTGTCATATGTGATGAAAAAACTATTGTTTACCTTGGCGGTGACTTGGTGCAATTGGTGCGAAATGGTTGTTGTATGGTGTTGTGGTAATATTTCGAGGTCTGTTCGTTACCTCTTTGTAATTTTTTGGTATGAATCTTGGTTTTATTAGATGTGATTGTATATTGCTGGAGCATAAATTATAGTTGTTGCTATTAGGTTGTTTTGCGATGAGCATCAGAAGGTATTATATGTTATGTTTTCTTCTAATTATGGTTGCTGTGGACCATCTGTGGTATGTCTATCTTCTTATTTACTGCGCGATGTGCCACATTGATTGACTGTTCAAATTGCTGGAGACCACTAATTTTTTGATTTGTTCACCGAAGAATTGATTCTTTTTGTACTATGGTACTATGACTGTACCTGAACTGAGCAGATTTCCAGCCCCTATTTGCCTTGGCTGAACTTACAGACTTCAGATAATTTGGAATTGTACTGTATTTCCCTTTTAGTAGTAGCATCTTCTGGTAGCCTTTAATTAATATATTAAATTCAATCAACGCCAACTTTGAATAACATTAGCCTTTTAGTTTGTTTTTGTTCAACTCAAATTTTTGTATGATCTGGTGTAACTAACACATTGCCAGGATCAACAAAAATTTTCGTTCAACCTGCTGAGTTTGGACTTAATCAGAAATTTGATCCATCTTAAGTTTTTCATGAAATTATCTCCACTTGACAACTCTGCTTTTGCAAGACCTATTTTGAAATGAATATGCTCAGATATTTTCCTAGTCAGAGGAGAAAAGATGATGTACTCGCAGAATTCTTGCACTTGTAGACTTGATGGACTAAAACTATTTTTCGTCCTACTTCTAGGTCTATGCTACAGCTACTGAAGATATGGACTCGCTTACATTTGGAACCAATGTCCTCCTCCGCCATCTTACTTTCAGTGAAGCGAGGTTTGGTTCTCTTTGTTTTGCGGATAATTATGATCTGTGATATATTTCTGTGCAAGGGGAATGACTTCCAAGCTTTTGGAGTCAAAGACCTCGTTTGTTTAAAATTTTTTACGGATACTTGCACCATGAACTTCTACCTGGGCTATAGAATTGCGTCTTTTTGGAAGTTATTATTCCTGAATAAAATGAAGCTTGTGGAGGTTCAGTAAGTTTAGGGCACTTCCTCCCTCTATATATACAATATTGATTTTCAAACCAATCAGCTAAGGCCAAGGAAAATTGATTGTCAGAATAGCGTAAACTGCGCACATCATGAATTTCACGCCGCATTTCTCTATATTTGACAGGATTTACCGCATTTTCATATTTTATTTCTTTGAATTAAATTTTTTCCATACTAACCCTGATCCCCTGGTACTTTCCGTTCTAATTGAGTAATGTTGACTATCAACAAAGAATCATCATGTGCGATCTTTGGGATCGTCTGTCTGCTAATGGCTGAAACTGTCGCTCACTGTCGATCTGCCACTTCAAAAAGACTCATTTTCTAGACGCATTGCATCTCAGCCAGATGGGATCACCTGTATTGGCGCACAAACTCTTGCGTGTTTCATCAAGACTGAGACATTAATTGGTTTTACATTACCGAAACAAGTCATTAGCAGTTCAACAGTAATTATGATTTGAGAAAAAGCCTGTCCTTGATAGTGATCGCCCGGTCTAGAAAATATACTTGAATAAAATATACTGTTGAATAAAATATTTTATGAACTCTGTATCTGGCACGCTTTTGCCATTCACGTGTCTTTGGTTTTGGAATTAAAAATCGAGTGAAAACATTCATTATCTGGTCAGTAAATTTGACTTTTCCGTCATGGCAGGCGAGCTGCGTAAATTTCTCGGCCAGTTACCGTTGAACACGAACGAGGGCCAAACATGGTGCGAAAGATGCTCCGTTGCTCGAAATGAAGAAAACACTTGGAAAACTAGTAGTAGGGCGAAAAGAAAGAAGGCACTACATAAAAGATCAATCATTTTTGTGTAACTAGCCAGAGCTCTACATGTTTATTAGATAAAGTTATTAAGGACACATGATGCAAGGTCAAGTGTTGGCAAGTATGAGGGAGGTACTAGCTATAGGGTTTGAATGTATTGAAGGTGAATGCGAAAAGCGCTGAGGACACAACCTGAATTTTGGTTGAAAAATTCGGAAAATAAAATAGAAAATCCGCATTCCGCATTTGTATTATTGTCAGGTTACGCTATTCTGACAATCAATTTTCCTTGGCCTAAAATTTGGGCTAGGTGATAATCTAGGTGATTAGCTACAAAGTAGTGATTTTTCTGCAGACTGTACTTTTTGTAGATGCCCCTTATAAGTGTTGAAGAGCAGATGAAAAATTGATGTCAAGTGAAAGTATAACGAAGTATGAAAAATGTTGTTTTTTTAGCCAAAATGTGTCTAAGGGAACCACAAAAGGTTTGTTGCTCTAGAATGGGCACCTAAATCATTAGGCCATGCTCTACTCCCTTACCCTTTGTATGGCTGAAATCCAATTGAAAAGATTGCTTCCTATTATGCTGGCGTTGCTCTACAGATGTTGTATTGACTTCCTTATGGCAAACAGAATAAATGAGTGAAGTACATTGTCATTTACCGCCTTTTATGTTTTGTCGTAGAAAGATGCCAATCCAGGAGTTCCATTACGAAAAGGTGTTGTCTGAGCTAGAGCTGTCTAGAGAAGAGGTTAGTTGCCACAGGTGTTCATAGGGATGAGCTTATGGTTGCCACAGGTGTTTATATTCTGGAAAAAAATATTTGATTTTGCTTTTTGGAAAAAAGTTTTTGTTTCCTCATCAATTAGTATTATGAGCAAAAATTCCTGCTGCAGCACCAATGCAGCATCTATGTGATTTTTGTTTCGTCAAGTAGATACCTGCTGTTCGTAAAGGAACTTCCATGTATTAGCCCCAGGGAAAAATATTGGCAACAAAAAATCTTTTCCAAAATATCGTGCCGTAACCTTGATAGATTCTAGAGCACTTTTAGCTTACACAATTGTTTTATAAGAACAAATGTTTTTATAGGAACACAAGGATCAAAATTGTTTAGAAATTAAGAATAATTTGGGAACAATGCCAAGCTGAGCTTCATCACAAATTAAGAAGAGCTACACTATTTTGTAGCAAAGACATTCAATTTTTGTGAGGTCGGTGTAAGTGTTAATGAGGAATGAAATAACATTTCCTTAACTTTTTGTTTTGACTGATCATTGCATTTCAAGCCAGTATTTTCTGGTAAAACAAAATGACACTGGAATAGTGGTCGAAACTTCTGACGCAGATAGTCTCTTTTCTTGTCTAGTTTTGAATTCAAAACAAAAACGTTTTCGGAATTACGTCTATTTTATTTTATCTGAAGTTGTCTGTGGGTAGTGGATTTTCTAGTAAGATAAGAACAAATCAATAACAAGGGATGCCTGAATTCCGGAAAAAATTATGAATAACAAGTCTCAGTTCAAATTTGCTGATCCTCAAAAATTTATTTCCGCCGTATTGCATTCGGATGCATTCTCCTTTTAGGATTGATGATTTGTTGACTTTATTGATGTTTGAGTGATTGTTTGAGTTATTGCGTATTAAAGTAGAGTGATTTACGTGGCCATTAATGGTGCCTTCTGATCGAAAATGTTTATTGTAGTGTAATTCTTTTTGATTAAAGTTTTATTACTGCTTACTCTCGACTCAATTTATTTCATGTTTGATTTAGTTTGTTGATCTCTGCATTCTTCTCGGTTGTGATTATTGCGACTCCATCAAAGGTCAGTATAGTGGCTATTTTTCAGTTTATTTCTTAATGAGTGTTGTGATCTACTGTTCTGAACAAAATATTTGACAAAATTGGCCTGCAAATTGGAAAGTAAGATTTTTACAACTTTGGACCAAAGTAGAAATTTGAATTAGAGCTGCTTAAAGCATTTTCCTTAAAGCTTTCCTTCAGTCGCAAGAATTAAAGGAGCAGTGGTGCATGCTTCCAGGAAAGGCAGTGACAACTCGGAGCTGCTACTTACTTGGACGTCCGCTGGTCTCCCTTATTTCAACCGCTCCTGTGATTTCTAAGCTGTGAGATTGTGACTCCTCTTTCTTTTCTACCTCCCTTTTCCATTCTGCACCAAAAAGTATATTATAGGCAGGACAAGTGGTTTTCATCGAAATTTTTCAACATTACCGCAAATTTTTGCCAACTTCAGTTTTACGTATGTTTGACATCGAAGATGTTTAAAAAAATCGTCTGAACTTTGCAATTTTGTTTATCAAAAAAAGAAAAGCTTTACAAGGCATATATGGCCTCTTCAAAACTGTGGTATCTTCATGGTGTGAACTGTGTCTGAAACTGATAGAGTGATCAATTGATCGCATTTGCAACCTGAAAAAGACTGCTTATGGCAAGCAACATTATGAATGTTACTCATGGAGGTCATATGTTTCTAGAAATTTGAAATCTAAAGTTAATTTTGTGAAAAATCTCGAGCTCAGGACATAATAGGATGTTCACCAGACAAAGTTTGTGTTAAGCTTTTAGAATATTTTCTGAAATGCATTGGAAAGCAATGTTCACTTGATTTTAGGTTGTTACTGTTCTGTAGTTATATCCTTTCATGTTTCCTGCCGGCTCAGGTAGGTTTTTTCTTAGTTATGAGGCTATGCATCATTTTTTTTAACATACTGTTTCCTTAGGTATTGGCCCTGTGAAAGCTATTAACTTAATTCGAGAACACAAAAATATAGAAGCTATCATAGAACACATTGACAAAAAGGTAGGTTGTTTTCTAATTCATATGAAAGGGTTTACGATTTGCTGCCGATAGCAATTCAAGTCGAGCAGGTAGCTGTCAGGTTTTCCTTCGTGTCCGTTCTCTACTGAGGGGGAAGGGGAGGAGGGGAAGAGGTATCTTAACAATAGGTCATATTGTTGTACAAAACAGTGGGCATTGTTTGTTTTGTTTCGAATTGGGCTTGACGTAACTTGGGGCCAAGTTGTGAGGCAGATTGTCCATTTCAACCAATCAAACTGCTTCTTATTGCAGTCACTATTATGCGCACGTGCATTATAAAACAATTGCTTTGAAGTCATCTCTGATTGAATTAGAGTGAGTCATGATGTTAGTGTGCACCAATCAGAATTCAGGGATT
>JAOBRC010474456.1:0-11774 GCA_027575255.1 Scolionema suvaense
GGAGGGGGGGGGGGGGTGTTCCAAACAAAGAGCAGGGGAGGTCTCATAATTTGACGAGATCCATTAACACCCTCCTCCTAAAGCTTATTATGGAATTTAGAATGGTCTTGCGGGCTACTTGGAATAAAGGATTTCATGGGGGGAGAAGACAGATAAGCCCAAGAAGCATGATGACTGCTTTAAAAACCTAACCATAATGAGAATATGAAATATCTGATAACTTGAAATCTGAAGAAAATGCCATCCAAAAGAAATTCCAACATGCAGACTATCATTCGTTTCATTGATAGTATACAAAACTTCCAGGAAGAAAAGGAGACTCTGGATATACCACCAAATTTCTTCGAAGCGCGTCCATTTCTCCTTGTTGAGCTGCCTTTTTGTGAACAAAATGAACATTTATCTAAACTTTTCATCCAGAACTTAAACAAATTTACCAAGAACTCATACCGTATAGCCATCAAAAGGACAAAGCAAACAATCCTGCATGTGTCATTTACCATAGAATCTGTTCATGTGGGAAAATGTATATAGGAGAGACAGAGCCAAAAGCATGATTCAGATGGGCAGAAAACAAAAATCCCAAAAATAAGACAAAGACTAGCATGCACCTAATTGAACACACTGGATAAAAATTTAATAGGTCAATTCTTTGCACAGCACCAAAACATGGCAGGAAGAGGAAGGATCTGGAGTCAATTAGACTCTAAGAAATTGATTTTATTCAGAAATAGTGTAACATAGTCTTTTAATTGCATTTAGTCCATTGTATAATTTTGTTTAAAAACTCATTTGCGTAAGCTGATTTTACCCTGTAGATTTTTATGTTAACATATATATAGAGCCCCACATTTTATGTAGGTCACTTTTAGCACCTGACGATGGAATAAATTGATGGAGAATGTCATAATCTCTTGTTATTCTGATGTATGATGAGAATTATGACATAATTATATTCATCGTGCTCTGAAGGTTACATCATATTACTAAACTATAGAAGCAGATGTCAAGATTCAGAATATGGATATGATTCTTCTTAACTTTTCCAGACTTCGTGCAGAACGGCAAGAGACGGAGAGAGACGGAAGGGAAAGAGCAATGAAACTTACATTCTGCAAAGGAAAAAAAAGCGGTACATGCTACATAAATGGATTTTGTGGTGGATTTCCTGATCTGAGTCCTTCAATACAGTAAGCACCATAAAACACCACAAATACAAAACAAAAATACCACTGACAGCATATCCTAAGATAAGGGAAACGTACTTGCAGCAGCTTCAACATCTCCGCTATCAGCACTTGCTTGGATCTTAGACTGGAAGTTAGCATAATCATCAGCACCGATCACCTTCTTAGTGACGACTACTTCCTTTTCCAAATACCCACGCGCTCCATACTGATCAGTGACTTCCACGAAAACTGTGACTTTCTCAGATGGAACTAAAACAACACAGAGGAATCAGCAATGAAATCGTCACAAGAAACAATACATGTCTCCGCACAGAAATATCAAGGATGTGATGAGAAAATTGAGCATTATCATGAATAATAATCTCATGTGTCTATGACAATTCAATTACATAATATTATGTGTGATAAGATTGATTTGGTGAAAAAAAAACTGAAAACTGAGAAAGAAGTACATACCAGAAGGTAGGCTAATGGATGATACATCAGCAACTTCTTGCTCCACAGCTACTTTTCTGACTCTTGCTTTTCCTTTCTTGTTGATAAACTTGTATCCTAAAGTAAACTTAAAGGGCGTGTCTTCATCGTCGTCGAGCCAGCCCGAAGTAGAAAAAGAAAATTCTGTTGACACAGCCGTGCCGTTATCTGGTTCAATCACCAGGATGCCTAAATTTAAAAAATAATGGTACATGTACATGTTTGTCTAAATTGAAAGACAATTGCACCATATTAACCTAATCTGACACAGGCGGGGAAGAGGTGTTCTATTTGCTCTTCTGCCATATTCTAAAATAAAAAGAATTTAGGGCCATTATAAAAAAAAACATGCCACTTTGGCACTTCGTACTGGACAATTGGAAATTCTACCGGTCATTTTTTTCTAAACATAAGTGACAAAATGTCTTGTAGCCAATGGTCTAATCCATACGAGCAGACGCATTAGGTAGGTTGTTCTAGCTTATTATGCTCACAACACACTTTCGTACCCAACATCATATTTTAAACATCTATTCTTGCAAAGCATGATATTCTTCTTTACAGAGATCATGCCATGAATCATTATGTAACAGAGTATATTTGATGTTCCTAGTAACTTTCCGTTGAACTGTCCATATCCTATTGGTGTGAACACGCGATGAGCACTGCAGCAAATGGTACCATCTTAGATTTCTCAACCGCTGACCATAAGGGAGCCACAGGTATATAAGGTGTACAAGAGCATGCATCGTCCATGGTGTGTGTCGAAACAAAATTATTGTGCGTGGATGGAGAAGTACCTCTTGTTTTCAAATTTTACCATTAGTTTCTGAGATAAGAATGATATATGAAACTCTTCAGAGATTTATTATACAGAATAGTTCTGATCTTGTCTCGTACTGTTGCTGGTCACGTAGACCGACTGGAAGCAGTCCTATGCCGGTCAAAGCACACATCATGCCGGTCATTTCAGATGACCGGCAGCTATTTCAGGCCCTGCTCTGCATGCTGTAATCACAGACATGCCTGGTGGAAAATATACATTGATAATCATCATGTGTAGCTGTGACCTGGGAAGAAAATGAAAATTGCAAATATTTAACAAGCCATGCTTGCCAATGTTCCCCTTTTGCAACATAATGGAAGTCAAAACAGACACAACCTCAGAGAGTCTCGGCAACTTCAATGCGGCAGTTCAACAGTTTAAGCCACAAGCAACAAGTCCCCTATTGCTGAATTCGGATGCTGCTCTTCTCTCTGCGAGAAGCTGCTGAGAAACTACTGAATCCCTACCTGATGTTGATTGGTCATTTCTCACAGCTGTGAGTAGCTCACAGCTGAAATGACCAACGAATATCCGCCTGAATCTTTAGGGCTCTGATTATTAGTGTGGTTGGTTACGTGGAAGAATAGTGACCTATGGGTTCTGGGTTCGAGCCTCACTCTGGCTGGTTAGCGCGAAATCCCTAAAGATTGAGACCGGTAGGGATTCAGTCACTTCTCAGCAGCTTTGCATGGAGAGAAGAGCAGCGACTGATGTCAGCAATTCGACATGCCTCCACATCGGCGTATGAATTCAATGACTTCAACTACTGCCACAAATCGCCTGAACCTTTAAGGCTCTCGTTAGCACAGTTGGTTAAGTGGCTTACTTGCAACCTAGGGGTTTCGGGTTCCAGACTCACTTCAGCTGGTTAGCGGAAAATCCCTCAAGATTGACATGGGTAGGGAATTTCTCAGCAGCTTCGCATGGAGAGAAGAGCAGCAACCGACGTCAGCAATTCGACAGGCCTCCACATCAGCATCCGTATTCTAACTCACGCTATGCTATGCTCACATATACACGCCGTGATGTCACAATACTGACAAAACCTGTGTATTACCTGTGTATTACTGGTAAGCTAGAATAAGGAGTTACCGGGTCAAACAGGCAACAAGCAAGAAAGAGAACTAATGACACAATCAAAACAGTGAGGCAACAAGCCTGACAAAAAAGTGCTCGAAAGACTTGATTAAGCCCTGTTCTACGAATACGCCCCCCCCTTCTTCAAAAAGCCTCCACAAAAAAATCAATTACTGACAAATAAGCTCCCCTTCCCACCATCGAATAAGCGCTCACCCCTGGAAGTGTCATCAAGAGGCAATAGTTTTAATCCATTCATAAGATCAGCAAAATGCATTATGTATGAGTCTGATCATTCAAAACCAGAGAGGACCTGCGGGATCACAAATTAAATAAGCGCCCATGAATTGAATAAGGCCCCATCCCCAAATTCACTCCTAACAAATAAACCAGTTGGGGCATAATGGAGTCATAAAGGCAGTAAAATATCATGCTGTATTAGTGCTATTGGTTCCACGTTTAATATCTTTTATGCAAAATGGCTACTCACTGGGAGTTACCATTACCAAGTAATAATATTTGGGGTGATAAGGTCATGTTCAGTGGCTAGCTGCTGAACGAAAGTAGCTAAAAAAATAACAGGGTAAAGTGGAGTACCAACATAACAATGTACAAAGCAAATTTCTACACATGACTGATGCAAGTAGCCATTATCCACCATTACACTAAAACTGCTTTTGCACAATCTTTGGATTAACAGGTTTCTATTATTGCCAGATAATCTTGTAGCTACTTTTCAAAAACTGATAGCTGAAAGCTGATCCAACTATGATACAAAGAACAACACCTGAATAGCAAGGTAATTAAATAACAAATGAAAGCAGTCTCTCACCTGGTTTTGGAGGTCCATTCGTAAGTATTTCTGTTTCACCAGCTGCATCAGTGACACCATTATCAGCAGTCAGACGGAATCTGTACCGAGTATCAGCAACAAGAGAATTCTTTTGTAGAATCAGACAGACTTCTTTGAATTTTCTTATTCTACCAGTCATACCACGACTATTTGCATATGACAACGTAACAGAGCCATATTCTGAAGAAGTAAATAATGTAAGTAAACTTATTGACCCAAAACAAAATACTATTCAAGTCTACCAAGAGAAGCATCTGTAATACTTCTGCCTTCAAGTATACACATATTAATGAATTTAAGTTTAAGAAGAGAAAGTTTCTTACCTCCAAATACAAGTTTGAAAGTATAGAGTTTATTATCTGAATTGTTTCATAACAAATTACAACATGCGTTAAATTTTCCACACCAGGACCACACACGCATAATATTGCAACTGCATACCAATAGGCTCTGCTTTTTAACATTTTCTCAGTGAGGGTTGTGTAAGAATAGTACAATACAAACAAACACATGGTGGTCCAGATAAAAGCAAGTGCTTCACAATGGCTTCTACATTTAGGAAGCTATGTATCTAAAACAAGTGAAACATCACCAGAGAATAAATCAGACTAATAAACATGTGTAGAGTACTATTATGATCAATTATGAAGCAAAAGCATTAAAAATAAAGTAAAATATCAGAATGCAAAACCTGAAAATTTAAATGTCAACAAAGCATCATTCAGATCCATGTTCCAAAGATAGAATGATACATTTTACAATCAAGGTATGCAAAGTAATCAAAATCTCAAAAAAAGACCTTTCATGAGTTGATTTTTACCAGGTTAACTTACCATCTCCATTTACGGTACTCCACACATAATTGGTTTTCCGTTCGGATGAAATACTTCCACAAACAAAAATCGTTTGGCTGGGATCAAGTTTATCAGCACTGCCAGAAGCCATAGTTACAATCGGAGGTGGAACAGACTTCACGATCAGAGCACCGGTTTTAACACTAGACCGTTTGCCCTTCTTAAATTTGAGAGTGATCATATAGCTGAAAAAGTAGAAAAGCCATACAAATAGGTCAGAAAAATGTTAAGAATTATCGCCTCCCCTCCCCTTAAAACAAATCTTCGTTGGCAGAACAAATAAACCTGCATAGTTGGATTGCTAGGCAGCAAACATATTCATTTTAACACCAGTAGAGCAGATGTAATCGTCTTTTGATTAAAATTGTTAAAACTAACGGTATTAGTCTTTTGGTTTTCGCCAAAGTAACATTAACTTCTGTCTTCCCCTGGCCATCTCACAATAGGAGCCCAACCTTAATCTTGATAAAACTATGAACAACATTCATACAAATGCTTTATGCTGAAATCCGACATTGAAAATTAGAGTAACTCTTATAATATAGATAGCACAGGATATAATAATACTAAGATGACGACGACAATAATCATGAGTGACAAAATTAATGGTCGACCGGGTTTATAACAGATGCCTGTACTTCCTATCTCTTAGATTAGCCCATTTTGTGGAGAGTAAATGAGGTTGAACCTAAGAGCCACCTTGAACTCAAAATTCATTCCAGTTCCCAATAAAAGTAACAAAGTTTACTATGTACAAAAATGACTTAACCGGAACCTGCACGGTGCTGCTTTGAATCACATTATCACAATAGCAATAATCTACTACAAACTAGTAACAAACTCATACTATTCAAACTGACCCAAAGTCTGCATATGAGACTTGTAGCCGTTTCGGTGTTCCTCATTATATAATTTCCCAGGTGCGACACAAGTCCCTGACAGGCCAGATATATAGTGGCATATGACACCTAAACGTTCCATTCAGTTTTAGACATACCTCTCCCCTGCCTTGAAATACTTTTTCACCGACATTCTGATCTTGCCACCGTACAGCACGGGCAATGTCACATATGTGCCATTGTCCTTGTAGAACACAGGCTTCCCATCATAC
The DNA here is from genome assembly GCA_027575255.1 of Scolionema suvaense. Classification (NCBI taxonomy): domain Eukaryota; kingdom Metazoa; phylum Cnidaria; class Hydrozoa; order Limnomedusae; family Olindiidae; genus Scolionema; species Scolionema suvaense. Next base: position 6,386 of record JAOBRC010474456.1, read on the forward strand.
TTCTTTATACTCCACTCGTAGATAGCTTTGTTGGTCTTGTCGTTATCTGGATCTTTAGAGCGCAGACCATCCAACACAAGCGTGTTGTCAATGCCAAGCTGTTTTATAGCACCACCTGTGAGAAAAAATATTAGGAGAGCCATTGAGAAAATATTTAGCAATGTTGGCGGTAGGGTGAAACAACAAGACAAGAAGTATTACAGTATTGGGGATTGGATATAACGGCAACGGGTCCTTCTGGGTGATCACACAAAATCCATCTGCGAACCTTACTACGCTGATGTGGGGAGTACATGCTAACGACTCTAAAAATCCATCGAGACATCCTCTGAGCTCAAAACGTCATAGCACCGTGAAAAAAACCCAAAAAGGAACCATAAATTTAAACATTGCTGGTAAAAGCACCATATAATGATGTAAACACAAATGCAGAGTTATTACATGGATTTTTACGTATGATCCCAATTATGTTAACCTCATTTAGAGGGAAATGGAGGGGGTGTAATCTGATTAACTCCTTAGAGAAGGGAGAGGTATATTACCCCCTAAGAATCTCCACAACGGCGGCCAAAAAGGCATGAATCGATGTATGAGTAATAATTAGGAATTCGACTTTCCTGAAAACATCCACTGGATCCACCATGTACTCCCATGCGCACACCAAGTTTTTTATTGCTAGTAACACACCGACAAACAGACATTGTGAATTTCATCAACATTTTGCGAATGAATTACATTAATAAATGTCTCTGAGTTCTACAGTGTTGGAATTCCAGAGGTTAGGCTTTGCCTACGTTCTGCGACGGTAAGATTGTATTGTTCATGCTTATTTACAATTTCTGACACTACATTAGACCCGATGATTGGTTCTGATATGGATGCGCTTGTTACAAGAAATGGCACATGAAGACACATGTGAGGTTTCCATGAGATAAATTGAACTTTTAATTCACAAAATCTCTGAGAGGGAGGTAATTGAAGAAAGCACAAAACACTAAGTGTAATGAAAGACGCAACATCGGGTCTTAGGCAATGCATATGGGAGTACAATACCCCAGAAAGTGACAGGCAAGGCTTGCCGCTCTCCCCCTATTGGCAGGGAACAACTCTATTGATGAAAGGACAGGAAGCATAATGACATCGGACTCGTCACACCCAAGAAATGACACAAGCTAAAGATGACTTTGAGGATTATAGCATGATAATAGTGTGAGGAATACCTCTCACCCAATAAGCATGATAATAGTGTGAGGAATACCTCTCATCCAATAAGGAATTTCGGAACATTTTCATGTTGTATCAGAAGATTCAGAGGCAATTTCATCAATATACTTAAGTATCATTTATAGGACCTCACCTTTGATGATCGCTTTCAAAGGTGAACTGATTACTTTAACACGCATCTTGGCAAATCCACACATTGCTGGATCATCTGGCATACAGACTTGGCAAGTTACTGTGTATTCCTGAAATATGAAAAGTGTAGCACAGTTTAGAAACATCAAGGAGAACACAAACAACAATTTCTCAGTGATCACTATTCAAATAGGAGAACTGATAAATGTTACCGATTGCTTCATGACAAAAACCTTCAAAAACGCAATGAGTCCAAGAAAACAAGTACCATCGGTCGAACTCTTGCAAAACACGACTTCGAACTTTTGAACACCATTGTACGATGAGAAACAATAAAATGCGATTGATACATATATACCACAGTAAAATCACAGTACTACCGCAATGCTTCGATAATTCACCCCCTTCTTTTAAACGCCCCCCTTTTTCAGGAGATTTTTCAATAAACGCCCCCCCTCTCCAGTAGACGCCCCCTCTAGAGGGACGTTTATTAGATATACACTACATTATTACTTCAGTTTTGTGGCTTTTATTTCCTGCAAGTATATGGAAATATGAAAAAGATGATGTTTACGATGGTATGGACATGTAATCTAGTGTATATTTCATTGATATAAGAAATTTATACGTACGAAAAAAAGAAGAATTGCATAAAAATGTACTAGACGCCTCCCTCTTTTAGACACCTCCCTCTTTTCAACGCCCCCATCAATAGACGCCACCCTAAAAAGTCCAAAAATTTAATAAACGCCCCGGGCGTTTAATTGAAGCATTACGGTATATCAACTATGTTTTGTCACAGAGAAAATGAGCAACTAATAAAAGTCACAGAGTATTTTTATCACCTTCCTATGCAGCTCCAGTTTGGATTGCAGGATCTTCAAATATTGGCACACCAGTGGTCCGTATGTTCCAGCTTGAAATCTCTAAGAATGTCACAAACAACAATACAAAATAATAGCTGACTGCAGTGACAAAAAATAACTGAACACAATTATCATAGATATGATACTATAATTACAATCAGTAATCGTAAGTCAACCATGCACTATTGCACAATCCCTCTTCATAGAATAAAATTTTTTACAAATGCTCCCATTTTTACAAATGCCCTCACGCCTGTTGGAGTTGGTATCCATTCAAAATTTCCCCCCAAAAATTCAAAAAACTAAAGGATGGAGAAAACACGATCTCCTTCTATAATTCAATCAATATGCCAGATTTTTAAGTCAGGGGGTGGGGGGGGGGGCAAAGTCCCCCGCCCCCTGCAAACTTTTCATTACAGCAAGTGATTCGTAAGAGATGAAGAAATGCAGCTTGGGGACTTTTAGTACAATCAAAAAGCTATGCTTTGATCAAATTTCACATTTCCAGGAGGTGCGGTTCCCAAGACACTGACCACCTGTCAACGACAAGTGTATCAGAAAATAGGCACAAATCCATGATTTTAACCACTTTTCGCAAAAATTCAAGGCTGCCCAGGAAGACTTAGGGTCGTGTGCGAAGATATCACACGCCAAAACCAAGATTTAGTGTTTTTAGCAAGCGAATCACATGAGACAGGCAGCCGGAAAATTTTTTCATAACTATAGCGTAGGTATAAGACAATGCCCCTATCACCTACATTACACTCTATTAAACATGGGCATATTAACCGAACACTTGTCCCATATTTCGTAACGCAATTAAATGCTCCCAAACAAGTACATTTGCAATTAACATTTGCCACAGACAGACAGAGAGCTCACTTCAACTCTGTTTCTCCATCCATGCTTCCCTGAGAAGAGGAGAGGCGGGCTCTCTCCTCCTTGGCTACCATTTTTGTTGTTCCTGAACACACACACCAAACTAACATAATGCAAAAGAGCCGTTAAAGTATATGCATCTTGTGAAATGTTGAATCACTTGAATAAAATTTGCCTTGCTAGCCTTAATGCCATCTTCAAGTAGTGCTGTCCTTGTCAAGCTACTGGTGAATCGAGTCTTACCAGATCGATTTAGAATTTTTCACCTCACATGACTCTTATTATCTGCCATTTGATTATCGCCAGCACGTGACTTAATTTGCATTGGTCAGCAATAGGGTTATCTGTTCTTCGCACATACTAAGAACTTTTGATGGCTTATCTCTTCACATTTATCCTGAGTTATACGTCCACCCTCATAAACGAAGGTGGGCACCGAAGCTGCGGACACCACTGCCGAAGCCTTTGAACTAGTCGAACTGGAGTTTGTGGAAGCAACTAGGCGCATGGCGTACATTATTTTAAGCCATGCATTTAGCAAAATCTTTAAAACTATCACTAAGCTCAAAATGGGCACACCGCTGCTAAACATTTTAGTAACGGCGTGCAGATGGGGATTTGTCGATGGGGTGCACCTTAATCGCACGCCAAAATGGAACATGGTGTTATAATTCTAAATTTTGGTCCAAATTTGACCGATGACGTCATCAAAATGTGATGATGTCAGCAGACCTTTTTCGACCAAACAGAATACGAAGGTAACCTGACCCCAGGCAGAATAGGGTTTCTGAGAATATCTGCTTACGATACATATCCACTTAGATACATGTGCACATAAAGATACGCAGCAATTACTAGCATCTCATAGAGCATGAGGCTACCAAAGTTGCACAGAGAAATTTAAAAAGAGAAGGTAGGAGGCATAAGGCAACCACAAAGTTGAAGAGAGAAAAGTTTTAAAAAAAAAGGATACAAGAGTACAGAGCTATTTTTCCTTTCCCTGTTCAGATTGACTTTCCATTATCCTGACCCTGGTTGGTACTTCCGATAAAAAGAAGAGATAATCTTGCTGAGGAAAACATTGTGAATGAAGATCATAAAAGCAGTCAGAGAAACATTCACAACCACATCGTTTTGTATAAGTGACACTTAAGTACACTAAAAGGCAGAAAAAAAAGCAGAAAAGTTGTAAATGACTCAATCATGGTACCAAAATGGACATACTCTATGGCTGACTTCATGAGCAGCAGATACAATTTTTTCAATAACTGGTGCAAACACTCTGCCAATGGACCAAAAAGAAGCACTTTGGAAAATAGAGTGCGATAATCTTACAAATTTTAGCAATACATTCAACAGTAGTGCAGAATATTCACAATTAGATTCCCAGTTTCACAAATTTCAGGAAATGCACTAAACACAAAACAAGCATAATTATAATGTGTGGAGCAATGTTTGCAATGTCCCATGTAAAAAATAAAGTTTGTTTTCATTTTACCAGGGAGAGTAACATTTTTACAGGGTGTAAAAAGTGCTTCTTCCTAGTTCATTGTTATAATACATAGTTAATTAGCGGGCTCATGCTTATATATCTAATTTTCTGTCAAGTTTGTCCATGTGGCAGATGCAATTCACTACACATGCAAACTATATCTAGCGGAACTTAAGCACAGGGGGACACGCTTCGCACCAACATGATCCTTCATGCAACAAACGGTACTTACATATACACTGAAAAGATCTCGAAGTGTTTTCCGGTAGACGTAAGAGTCTCTCAATACCTGAAAAAGAACAGATAAGAATTATACACAGGCACATCCTAAATACTTCTCACACCAAGGCTAGACAACACTATGTTGGTCTTGCTGTACTAACCAAGTGATGAATCGCACCCAAAATGAAGTACTTGAACCAGTAAGCAGTATTTTCTGAAGAATTTTGATAAAGATAGTGGATCCTCTACTGCCAACAAACTCCAAATATTGGTAATCAAAAAAATTGCTTCGGAAAAAATTTACTAGACTGTGAAGTCAAAATTCTTCTATTCCTTTTCCAAAGTAACCAATCAAAACAATCATTTCACTCAAGTGCAAAAGTCAGCAAATTCACAAACATACGAAATCGAAGGTAAAAAAATCTGGTATAAATATACAAGTTGTATGGCACTTGTATTGCACCTGACGATGGCCTTCGTCTAAAGCTTTGTACTGACTTAAAGGAAAACTCCGACCCAAAACTAAGTCACCCTAGGTCGAATAAAACAGCGATTCTATGACCAATGCTGAGTT
>JAOBRC010474567.1:0-11773 GCA_027575255.1 Scolionema suvaense
AAGGCCCTGATTTCACTTCAGAATTGTATCAGAATGAAGCTGCCCCATGCAACCAAAATTGTTGTTTACTTTGTGTGTAATATGACCAGTAGCAGTGCATAAGTAGTATCATTATTTAAATATTGATTAGAGTTGCAGCTACATATGACAGTAGCGGGGAATGACACTTTTGGTTCTGCTTATCAATGCACTCGTGAAGACCTAAGATGCTTCACCATGTATTTTAAGGAACTTTAAATTTGACCTTCGTTTGTATAGAAGATCAAAGCTGTTTTTACCTGGCTCTTATAAGTTCTGTTCCAAGACCCTGATTGATGCCCTTTTATTGTAAAATACATCGTAACTACGTATAGGACGGAAATTGAAGTATTGTAGGTATGTCTACATGTGCCTTGCCAAAACTGCTCCAAATTAGACAAATTGTTGGTAGCCTGGTAAAACGTTTATACATCCTTTCAGTCTTCTTATTTCGTGTTCTTGGATCTAGTATGAGTAGTTGTTTTTCAAAGGTCAAATCAGGTCGCTGGAATAATGATCTGATTTCTGGGCTGGTTGTGGTCATTCGATCTGAGTGGAACAACAGTTCATTAGCGTGAATATGGTACAGTTGACCAGGGTGCGATAATTTAGAACGTCATCTTCAGTAATTTATTCTTTTGCTGTTGTTGCTGTTGGATTTTTATGTTCAAATTCTTTGATTTTCCCATTTGGGTATACCAAGTACTAATGTCTTGCGAATACTCTTTATTCAATATGATAAATCTGCTCTTTGTAGGATTGCATCGCAGGCCATTCGAGTGGAATTCGGTCAGGTGTTGAAGCTAACCTACACATTCAGATCTGGCTGAAAAGTGGATGTAAAATGACTCGAAAACTTGTTGCTTTGCAACAATATTCTACAGGTAAGTTTAATAGGTATTCTACAGGCACGGCAGCGCGATAACCAACTGTTTTGTCAATGCAAACTTATTGTAGCTTGTAATACCTCCTTTTTGCAACTAGTATATGTCCTCACTCTCACTCTGTGGCCCTTTCTTGGCTACGGCGTCAAGTGTTATCGTGTAGTGGAAGTGTTTTGTTTGCTTAGTTTGTCTTGGCAACTTGAACAATGGCATCTCATATTTCTCTGGTTCTTGTTTTACACTGAATCCAATCGCGAATAGTAAGAAACGAAGGTAGCAGCCCCGATATCCAGAAATTATTTTTTAGATGACAACGTTTCCTTTCTTTATTAATGAAACTCCTGGAATCTCCTTTTCAATAGTTGTCCTCTTGTGGTTTTGTTAAAACATTTGTAAAAGTTACGATTTTTAAGAGCAAGTTACCCTGAGTGGTGTTCAGTGGTGATTTGTTGGAACCAATTTCTGTCATGTATTTCACGTAAACCAGCGCAACTTCGGTCTTCGTTGTACAGATGTATTCTCCCTTGTATTTTATCTTAGCTTCACTGTTTTCCTTGCTATTACCACCTCGCTATCAAAGTGGAGGGAACCAGCTGGAGCAGATTGGTGCTGCATATATACACCTACTCAATGGAAATATTTTGCAAGTGTTTATGGTCGTAAAGTTCAACCAAAATGCTGATCTGTATCAAGGTGAGTCTTTTTTTGCTCACGCTCTTCAAGTTGTTTTGTCTTATATACAATGCTGGAGACGTAAAGGAACCAGTTCTCTTCCAGCAAGTTTATACTCATTTACATTTCAAACGTGCCTTTGTGATTGAATTTTATTTCTTCTTTGTCTTGTGTTAGCCAGCCCAATACTTCATTTATTTTTTTTATGCTGTCAGACATGCTCCTGCAATTGACATTCATTCTCCGAAAGCCAGCCCATTCAAAGTATGGAAAATGCGAGCACTTGGGAAAAGTGGCGTTCGTACTTGCCAACCGATTACTAGTAAGTCCTTGTTGTTTGGGTTAAGTTGCTATTGACAGCAATAGTATTGAAGTTTAGTTTTGTTTAGCTTGATCGTTCATTCATCTGAAAAGCTGATTCAATTTTATTCATGTTTTTCTTTAAAAATCAGGTCACTTGTTTTTTTATTGTATGATCAGGTACCTTATACCTCTGTTATGCTTTAGTTTTTGTTCTAGACAAATTCCTCACTGTGCATAAGATAGGGTCTAGATAATGTGCGATGAAGTGTTTGTTGCTTCAACATTTTTAAGACCCAACCTGAAACCTGAAACTGCGAGGCGTCCAGTTGTTCCTCTAGTCCTTTTATAGTTTGTGCCACAAAATTGGTAAATATTAGCTCTCGTGCTCGTTAGTGGGATGAGAACTATGATGCAGATAGTGACTAGGGATCTTTTGAATTGCCAATTCAACATGGAAATTCAAAATTAATGATTTTTTTCTTGGCAAGGGCAGACTTTCAAAATGGTATCAGCTGTTGTCAAAGTAAACAGAAATCAAACAATTCAGTGTACTTCTTTTACTATGGCTTTCCTCTGCTATTTGTGTCTATTCTCTGCTCACAGAAAACAAGTAACTTGTTTATACGTTCAGTGTTTTAGTATTGTCTGGTTGCACAGACGACCAGTGTTCGGATCGGACAAGATACTGAGTAGAATTTCATATTTTAATCACCAAACACGTTATCATAAGTTTCACTATGTAGTATAATTCAATTGGTTCAAGTTTGTCTTCTTGTCAGCCTCCCTTTGGGGCTAGATCATGGTGTGTGCTTTGACCACATTTTGTTGATTACTTGATTTGGAAATGTTAATTATATCATAGGTCAATCCCTTCTAACTGTGATAATGGTAAGACTTTTATCAGGATTCAGTTGCTCTTTATGACCTGTGGATGCCCTTGATTCATAAAATTGTTTCATCCGTGTTTGTGTGACTGAGATTTTTCTAAAATTGTTGCCACGTTGCAGAGCTTCCTTCGAATGATGATGTGTGCAACGTGTTTTGAGAATTTCTGATATCACAGTTGCAATAATATTCTCTCTTCGCAGTGTTCTGATGTTAAACCGAGCATTTGGTCCACAAATTACCGAATTCTCGGCTTGACCAGTTTGATGCTCGAAACCTGCCTCCAAGGTAAAGCGCCCTCATAAGGCTGAAAACTAGAGGAGGATATTTCAGATCTTCGAAACATGCAGCTCCCATTTTATGTCTCTCAGCGATTGGGTGGTAGAGTAGGTTGTGCTGATTCTTCCTGTTTCTGGAAAGTGAGTCCATCTTGGCAGATGATGCATGAGGAGGAAAAGAGACAAAACTGTGTTAACAAGTGACATAGTTTTGAAATTTATTTGGACCACATTCGAATGGCTAGAGCTGTCATGGTGAAACTTGGCAAATGTTGACAGTATTCTCCTGCACATCTTTCAGCACAATATTGGCGTTGGCTTCACCAGGGGGGTGTCACATGTCCTTTTTCTGGCAGTGGGTATCATCAATATTTGCTGATTTTCTGCTTTTCTGGCTCTTCTGCCGGGATGGTCGACTTACTTTTGGCTTTTTTTGGTCTATACTGTTGTTTCTGAAATGAGCTTTTAGGAAAACTATGTTTGGGGTAAATTGGCTGTGCAGGGAGTTCAAAAAACGAGTTCAAATTCCTAATTTTGGGCAATTTTGGCCATTATTATGTTTTCTGCACTATAGTTTTGGAGAATAAAGATTGCATCCATTACCAATCAATTTTGTGTCATTTGGTTGTGAAAAGTATTTACTGTTACATGTTCTTATAGCAAACGTCCACTATATCACTGATGCTCTAATATTTTACGTACCTCTCTAACCTTCATTCGTCATTTGCTAACATTTTAATGTATTAATTTCTTCTGGAGAAGACATGATCGGTCTGCAAAATTCCAATTCGCAGACCAGTTTACGTGTGTGTGCGGGAGGGGGAGGGGGTTGCTGATCAAAACTTGCAATTTGCCAACGAATGGTGGCCGAGTGCATGTGGTCCAAAGTTAAAGTGTCTAGCATAATTGAAGTTTTTTCAGGGTGTGGAGCGCGGTAGATACACCCGCTCTTTAAATCTTAAGTCATTTATCGAAAAGGCAAAATGATGTTAACTGTGAATACATTTTTGGTGATGTTCTGCTGATAAAGATAACAAGAAATATTCACAAGATATTCAAGAAATAATGCAAGCATGTTACAATATAGTTTGAAACGTTTGCCAGATAGGAACACCGACAATATGTTGTGAACCGACTGTGAATGAATTTCCAATTTTCATGAGCAATCAAATAGCCCACGGGCTAATGATCTCCACTGGGGGTATCTGAACTAGCATGAATCTCATTCATGATGAGAAGCACATGACACGAGCAAATGTTTCTCAACCGACAAGAAAGCTGATGAACCATATCCATTGGCCGTTGATAACATGCACCTGTGCCAACATCATCATTTTCACAGTCTCGTTGCAGGGTGCAGGGTGGGCATGCACACGAACAATTTCTGTAAATGGATTTTGTGTCTGACCATGAAATCATGAAGATATCCTTCGTTACTAAAACAAAAGATAGGACCCTCATGATGAGTCAGAGACACCACCATTTTCAAACTTTGTTGAATTATTACGGCCAGGACACACAGCTATGATCTAAAACGCATTTGTCTATTAAGCCAGTGTATACCGTTTCATTAGTTCCTTATGATCCAAATAGGTACTTGATACACATTGTATTATCCATGCCCAGACAGAGCCCAGATGATAACATTAATCTGTCTCCTTGTACCTACGAGATTCTCAAAAATCAAGCACATTTGATTTTGCTATGAGTTTTTCAAACTAGTTGACAGCCTAAATTGTGCTGTCAAAAAGTGCTGCGAACTTGCTGTGTAATGTGGAACAGTAATCGCATGATACCAATTAAGTTACCAGCACGTACAAAGTGTACCTTCGTGTAGAATACACAGATACAATATAATACAGTCCATCTGTCTGTTAGATCTGATAGATGTGCATCCTGGCCTTTAGTCTAGCAAAGCACATCAGCAATTGATTGTGATAGTAATTGGTACCTTCTCATCTAAAAAGAAGAAGAACACAACCATCATAAAATATACCGTTTGGATAATTGGTCATCAATTATACTTGGCTCCTGATTTCTTGCTAACATGTTTAGGCTGTCGCCTCTGACCTTGTAAGATTAGTGTTGCTTGATGATGGTGCAGTGTGGTACCGAAAACATGCAAAATTTTTAGCTTCTCTTGTGGCTAAGATCTTAGCTAGAGATAAGTATATTCAGTTTGTCTTTTGTACTTTTTTGGATTTGTGTCTAATTATATGATTGGGTCATTATTGAAATGTGTTGCTTGGGCACTAACAGACCACCGAAGCCATTGAATGCTGCAAGGTAAGGATATAAATAGCAATACATGCTTGATATGCTTAATACTTTGTGTTTAAATATAGCTATCAATTTTTTTCATGAGGGTATCATGTTGGTATTATTATATTGGTAAATTTGTGGTATTACAAAGAATTAGTTTAATTAGCTGACTGACTGTCATACTGTTTTGTGTTTTTTTCCAGACAAAGAACAATTTCTTGAAGACATTTAATGTTGAATTTGCACTTGGAAAGGAACAACACTTGAGGCTCCTCAGAGAAGGAAGACTTCAACTTGAAATTCAAGTGGAGCAAATTCAATCTGCTGGTAGAAGAAGTTTTCTGACTGGGTCCATTGGTACTCGACCCTTGTGTGGAGGTAGAAGCTTATTTGATGAAAATACGTTTTTCTCTATGGGTTCTGTTCCTTTTGATTTGACTTCTGCTAATTATGTAAAACAACATTCCTAGGATAATGTGAACAACTGTAGAATCATCTGGGGTATGTAGGTATGTAGGTATTCTGTTTGTCAATGCTCAAATGATTTTGTTTTTCGTGAGGAGCATCTTGCGATTTCAGAAGTTTTATGTCATTATGAAGTTTCTTTTGGCTTCTTTCTATTTTGTTTGGAGTTTTCTGTTTTTTGCGATTGACAGTTGTACGACTAGGCTTCGGAGTTGACTGAATCTATTGTTGCACTAGCACTCTCTGTCATCTGCAAGTGTCAGAAATTCAACCTAAGTTATGTTGTCGTTGTTTATGGGTAATCAAAGGTGTGCAGAGAATTATCGTCAATTCATGAAATTGCGAACATTCAAGCTCCCTCAAAAAAATCCCTTTTTGGACTCCTATTTCAGCGGAAGAGTTGTATCAAGTGAGGTCTGCCCATCCGCCCTTCCGACCATCCGCTCGTCACCAACGCATTTGCCTAGGTAACCGCTCAGTGAATATTTCTGAAATTTGGCATGAAGGTGACAATCCATAATCAAAGGAAAATAATGCAACCGGAGTTGTGAAAAAATTTATCGTATTATCGGCTTGCAGGTGGCAATTCCCCCCCCCCCCCCTTCTCCCCCCCAAAATGGCCATTTTTAGGGATTTTTCAAAATATTTCAAGATCCATTCATAATGCTGTTTGGTGTAAAACTTTAGGGCAGTGGTAGTTACCTTATTACATCAAATTAAGCCGCGTATTTAATTATGCCACACCTTGCAAAATATGGCTTAACAAAAACTGGGCTTAATTAATGATGCGGCTTAATAGAATGGGGCCTATTTTAAGACCAGATAAATAAGAGAAAGACTAGATCCCTGCTGGATGACTTTACTCAATACAAATTATCACTCTTCACTTTCATTATCACTACTTTCTATGTTTGGATTGTCCTCTAAAATATCCTTGCTTTCATCATTAGTTGTAAAAGTCAATCGGTTCTAACTTTTTCTTCAGTATTAGAAATTTTGTATTTTGTTGCCCTGTGACTCCTGCAGCTTAATTAAAATGTCACAAACTCTTATATTTATCAAAGTGTGACCTAATTAAGGCGTGGCTTAATTTAATGCAGCAGCATCAGATTGGCGGCTTAATTTGACGTGTTTACGTATCACATACATTATATGACATAACATACCTGAGAAAGCTCTTTTTTGTCTTGGGCATTGTCATTTTTTCCAAAAAAGACCATTGTAGGTTCTTTCAGAGTTTTCAAGATCCATTCATCAATACGTTTTTGTGATTTTGGTTGTGAAACTTAAGAGCAATGTTAGTTGAAGTATGTGTCGTATGTCATATCTGGGAAAACTGTTGTTCCTTTTGTGCATGATTATTTTTGTCCAAAAAAGACGTTTTCTTAGTTCTTTTTTGAAATATTTCAAGATCCAGTAGCTACTTTTTGTAATTTTCTATTTGAAGCTTGATAGCAATTGCAGTCATGTTATGGGCCATACATCACGTCTACAAAAACTCTTGTTTGGCTTGGACATTGCCAAAAGTAGTTATTTTTCCAGTTGTTTTGGTTTAAACTTCCATTGACATAGGATTAATAATCATAATTTTTGGTTATTATTGGTTGCCTGTGGTATTTCATTATTTTTGTTTACGATGTGAAACAATGATTCATGATGAAATTTGCGAGAGTCCGCTAATTCGGGACTTGCTAACTCCCCTTTTCAAAATTCGGAGTGCGTTAAAGAATAATGGAGCTGCTCACATTTGTCTGTAGGATGTCATTGATTGAACTAGACAGGAAGATTGATCATGTCTCACAATTTTGTTACTGTTCTCACATTTGGTTGTTTATTTTGTTGCTGTCCTCACATTTGGTTGTTTATTTTGTTGCTGTTCTCACATTTGGTTGTTTATTTTGTTGCTGTTCTCACATTTGGTTGTTTATTTTGTTGCTGTTCTCACATTTTGTTGTTTATTTTGATTTAGTGTTTATTGTTATTGCGTCAGAAGAGAATCACTTGCATTCTTCAGAGGGTGCCGCAGCCTATGCTACATTTAGAGTCGCTTCTAATTCATCTTTGGCCTGGTTTGTAAGTCCACTGCTTGGTTTTTAATTCTTTCTACACGTAATTCCACTTCTTATTGTCTTCTATGTGATCCACTAATTGCAAAGAAACATATGGCAGATGATTATATTTTGGAGAAGAGTGAGTGCTACTTTGAATTGAAATGTCATGTTTTCGCAGACATTGTTTAAGTTTCTAATTATTGAAATTAGATTTAATGATCTAAGTGTTCATTTTGAAAAAGTTGCATGGGCACTTATTTTTTGCATAGGTTATGACAAATTACTATATGCTAAATAATTACAATATCAAGTTTCATTTGAGTGCAAACCTATCAATCCTCCCAAACCCCAACCTACAGCATTAAATCGCCAACCTTCATCACTATTGTGGTTCAGCACTTCTGAGAAGCTGATTCATAGAATGCATAAATTCTGTGGCCATTGTAAAATAAGTTCTGAACCTTTTATACAGATTGCAACATGCTTCATATTTTGAGGGTTGAGGGTTCATGGTATGAGAGAATCTTCAAATTTCGTGTATTTGACCCCCTGGTAAGTTAGCGCAGGTTAGTCAATACTAAAGACAGCATAGCATACTAGGAGAGGCAGGCAAATTGCTGATTTGTATGCTTTGCCAATAAGTATATTAGTTCAAGTGCAGAGGTGTAGACCCAAGTAATTGCCTCAATGGTTTCAAATAAGATATAGATTATCGTCTATGCAAAAGAATAAGAAAAGCGAGGCAAGGTTTGCAAGAGTGACAGATTGAAAATTTGTACCAAACGAAATAGCACCAGTAAATTTGATCGGCTCAATGATTCAAAGACCTAATTGCAAATGGCAAAATCGATTGCCTGAGTAATTCTTCATAGCTGTTAGTGATCATGGTTCATTGCCTCCACTCATGGCCCAATCAGAACAAATTGACTGCAATAGTTAGAGAGGAGAACTATCAGTACATTCAAGAAAAGTTATAGTGTCGACGACAACTTCTGTTTTTCGAATCAATATGCTACCTGTGTTCTGTTTAGACTTACTTGAGAAAATGTTTCGTCTGGATGACTTCCGCTTAGAGTAGTCCCTAGCCCATTCTGAAAATAAGCGACTTGATGAATTTTACTAGCATTTGTGGCGCAATGGGATAAAAGGTGGTTTTTGTCAATAAAACGTGTTGTTGTTGTGTTCTGAGCTAATTTTTGGACAAAAGTATTTTTTCAAAAATTGTGGTGATTTTGGTCCAATTAGTCCCTAAAAATCACGTGGTTGGGCATGATGACTTGATCAAGAACGTTTCTAGAAAAATTGAAAGATTATTGTCTGAATAGTTGGTGTAGAAGTTAGAAATAAAAATGAGTACTAGTAATAGATTTTAGGTACGGGGGGTGGGGGGGTGGGGTCATTTTTGCCTCCCTCTCTCTATGGTCACATGCCATGCGCAGATATGCCTGAATGGAAGCCTGGTTATTTGTTCCTATATACTGCGTAGTAGATTCTCCATGGGTGTTGTGTTATTTTAGGTTGTTGGAAAATCTCTTGCTCAGACTCCAGAGTCATTGGTTTCTCTAGTGTCGGCTTCTGGTGAACAATTGCTACAACTGGTGGAAATATCACGCTCACCTGGCCAGAGCTTCTTCTCTGTACGTTTCCTACACTATCTACTGTATTTTAGTTGCATGCAATTCCCTGATTTTGTCTTTTTGCTTGCACACTCAATGTTATGTTTCACTAAACCCCTACCCGCATCTTTGCATTATTGGAAAGATTGATAATCATACGAATTGATGTGCAGAAAGCTATTGTGTTTTTTATGTTTTCAAGAAATCCTTTGCTATTGTAAGTAAAGTCAGTATATTAATGTGATTCAACGACGCGAACATTACTTTGGCCACAACTTAGGCTTAGACTCAAAAGCAGGGTGCCTACAGTTCATGAAAAGATGTGTTGTTTTCTGGACTCGTGCTTTAGCGGAAGATTCCTATAAGATGAGGTCTATCTGTGTTTGGGGATTAAGTTATACACATGAGCGCAATCCTTTAAATGTTAATCTGCTTGTTTGTTTCACTATTTTTTCGGTCCAGGCTAATGGAATTGTGCGCTATCCATCAATGGTGCTTCTAAGTGCTCTCTATGATGGCTATCTCCACCTACAGATCACACAGAAGAAATTACTGGAAAAGAAAATTTTTGGAAGAATTAAGCATCTCTATTCGAAAGCTCCTTTCAATTTTGAAGAAGGTATACAATTCATTCACCTGGCATGCAATTATCAAATTTTATCTTTACCCTTTTTTCTCTGGAATCCATTTGCCGCCAATAATAACTTTTATTCCTCAGTTTTGTTCGGGATTGGGAGAAAGGTTGAGCCATATTTGAAGGGGCTCATCTAGGCAGAATTCAGACGAAGAAGTTGGTAACTGTCCTGTTCCATTAGGTTTTCTTAGTTGTTGAGTTTTTGCTCATCAACCATCTGCAGGTTGACTACTTGTACTTGAATATCTAGATGGTCAATGTTTATCTTTAAGAACATGATTTTGGTTATGTTTCACGTGACTCCAAATTGCTTGCTAGGCTTTGGCCAGTTCCTATTCTGTACGGTACCCGTTAGGTAAAGAGCTGCATTGGTATTGTACCTAAGAATTTTCGGAGTCATATAACCGGATTGTTTGTGCTCCATAATTATTGCTGCATGGATCTGTGTGTAGCTGTGGATGTATCTGTGAATGCTATCTACCTTAAGGGGATTAATTTTCGCGGGAACTAATATGTGCCAGAAAATTTTTAAGCTAATCGCGAAAATAAGTTCTCGAGAACTTATTTTCGCGATTAGCTTAAAATGATCATTTTCGCGGGAATTAAATTTCGCGATTTTCGCGAGGGTTAGCAAAAAAGAAAAAAGAAACGGTTATTTCATATCGAAAATAACATAATATGGGAACTAGAATTTAAGGAACATACAATTAACTTACATACCATGGAAAAGCGATAGCAATGGAGAAAAGCCTCTAAGAAATGGCGATATAAGGAATTTTTTCAATAAAGTGGATAAAGAATGCTACTGAATGTATTGTTTTTGATTAATTTTCTTATATATAATACTACTTTAATGTAAATCTCATGTTCATTTATTGATTTTTTCAAACATAAAGAATTTCACTAGTAAAAGATTCGTCATGTTATTTGGTCTTTTTTTGTCAAATTTTTGCTGGAGATAGAGGCGTTTTTTCGATAAAATAATTTGCGAAATTAAATTTTGGTCTTGCAGAACCATAATTTTCGCGAGGATTAAATTTCGCGAATTTCGTGAATGCTGATTTTTTGAAAATTTTCGGGAGGCATTAATAATTTTGGAAAACTCAGGAAACTCGGGAAATATAATTTCCGTGAAAATTAATCCCCTCAACCCTATTCTGTATGAGGGGAAGGGGGGGTTGATTCCGCCCCCCTCTGGTTTTCGGAAAATGTCTCGAAAACGGCAAAAGCTTACGACTTGCTTTTTGTAGGCTTTTAGTTGTAGGAGTTAACGCATATTCTGGCCAAATTTGGTACAATTTGGTTCACCCGTTCACAAGATATCAGCCTTTTGTCACGTGACATGCCACTAATTTGCTGCATTTTGAACTTATAAACTCCATAAAATAGCTGAAAAGGAAGAAGTTTGGGTACTTTGAGCCTATTTTTAGTCGTTTAGGACCCACTGGAATGTAATACCAGCAAAATAGCTTTAAAATTATTAATTATGCAAATTTTTGAAATTTGGCATAATTAGGCACTCGCCACTAATTATGATGTCACTGAATAATTAATGGAGCTGCATAATTTATGATGACGTCAAATTGTTCATTACATGTTGGTCTATCACCATACCTCGTTTGGTGGTCATAGCTATAGCCAGTCCGGAAATACCAGGGGTGGGCAGAATCAGCATTAAACTTCTTGACATTATTCTGATCATGGG
>JAOBRC010474678.1:0-11772 GCA_027575255.1 Scolionema suvaense
CGAAGCTGAGACTTCAATACGATTTAGATCTAGATCTTAGTATTCCATCAATACTAAAACTATCATCGAATCTGTCCAGGATCAAACGTTATGCTCATTTCTTTACCTAAGTCACACACCACTTCTTTCCTTCGATTTCCACAACTCTCGTATTTTGTCAACAACATCGCATCTATTGTTTTTTTTCGGGATATTGGCCAATCAGATTCAGGACCTTCCGCCATATTGGATTTCTGACAAAATTTCGAGATCTCCCAGGTTGAACTGAATGGATGGTAAATGTCTCGCTATCCCAAGTTCATACGCAGACGATAGGCCAAATCTCGGCTCAGCCGCCGAGGCAATAATGCCATCAATCTGATCATGCTCCGTTGAAAACAAAATACAAATTCTTGCAACGAATTCCTGCAACCTTCTTACCGGGGCATATTAAGCAATGCATAAAGTTCATTGAAGGAAATCTGTGTATTTTCATCAATAAGAATATTAGTGAAAGGCGATGAGATATCAAAAATGCAAACTGCTCCATTTTTTGTGTTCGTAGGAAGTGATATAATGTTAGCTAACCTGAATGAATCATATGGTTTTCTAGAAAGAGGTCAAAGTATGTCAACAAAATAAGAAGCTAACTTGGGTTCACAACTAAAATGATAACGACCTTGTGTCGAAAAGCTTTGGGCAGACTTTTAAAGTATGCTGGTAACTTTTACTGCATCACATTATGGCAATTAGACTATATTGTGTTCTGTAACTCATGTTCCTAATGTCTTCCATGACATGCGCATGCATCGTCTGTTATTTAATATGCATATACATCTAATATTCAGATGTAGGTACAATCATGGACAAAATAGTTGGCGCAAAAGGCTTTTTTCAGCCAAAATCAAAAATGCACTTTTTACCACTTTTGCTGTAAAAGCCTTTGAATTGCAAGCGCTTCAAGAAATTTTTTGCAGGTGTTTAGCAACCTCTGTCTACAGTCTCAGTGCGGTTTCTAGCAATTTACGCTAGTAGACCAAATACCACTCCCTTTGTTCTCTAAATTGCCTGAAAAAATTAAAAAAAAACAAGCCACGTCCTAAAACGAGCCCAACCACACCCTGCATACACCCTAGAAATGCCAAAATTTTAGTAAGTCTCTCAAAGAAAACCCACTCTCCAGCCCTGGTTTGTGGCTCGGTACTTGTCGACCTATTTTCATTTACTCGCGGAACATGGCAAAACTGCGCATGCGTGTAAAAATATTTCGACCAGGGTTGTAGTCATTATCATTCTTGAAAGAGATAGATACTTTCGTCTCAAGAGAACAATGCCTGGTTATTGTCTATGATGATTACAAAACCATCACAACCACAAGGTCAATGAACAGTGACGCAACACAGACAACGAAATATGGGATCAATCCTGCACTGAAGAAACCACCTCTCGTTGCGACACTGTTTGAGTGTCAAACGAAGCCACATTGCACCACTTGCTGCACCCAACTGCTCCTAGTGCTGTAACAGGTAAGAGAGGATTTCTTCTATTCTATGTTATCTTTGGTGTTATCAGTTCATCTTGTGCAATCATGCCTATCAAAAAAGTGCCCATATCTAGATTGCTCGTACGCTACTACTGATGTTACAGACACTCTAGCTACGACACTCCTGCAGATGCACTTTGCTGCTGGACACAACTCGGTCTCTGGGAAGGACTTAATTAGAATGCTGTTAGAATGCTGTGATGAAGACTTACGAAAAGATCTCACTAGATCCACTGAAAAATCCGAGGATGCTGTCTTGGGAGCAATAAAGACGTTGGCAGTTCGAGAAGAGAATACTATGGTCGCTCGAGTAGCACTCTATGAGATGCGACAAAACCACGAAGAAACTATCAGATCTTTCGATGCAAGAATTCGTGGTCAAGCTGGCGTTTGCAAGTATCTTCTGAATTGTCCCTCTTGCGTATCAGAAGTTAATTGCACGGACAACATCCTGCGAGATGTACTTACCCGTGGTATCGCCGACTAAGAAATTCAACTGAATCTTCTTGGCAGTATGAACCAAGACATGACTCTCGAAGAAGCTTTCAAATTTATTGAAACCAAGGAAGCCGGCAAGCGTTCAGCCCAAAAGCTAATGTGAAGTCAATTGCATTTAACATTTGCCAGCATCAGTTGTTACCGAAGACGGAGGGACCACCACTTGGACTGATGGTTGATCCATCTGCCACGCCCGTTGCCAAACATAAACCAATACCAGTTCCAGTTCACTGGCAGGAGGAGGTCAAATCAGGCCTGGACCAAGATGTACAATTAAGTGTCAAAGAACCAGTACCAGTTGGAGAGCCAGTTACATAGTTTCATCAAATGTTTGTAGTTGCAAAAAGCGATGGAAACCCACGTCGCACAGTAGATTTGCAGTCTCTTACTGCCTTCGCAAAACGAGAGACTCATCACACCCAGCCACCTTTTCATCTAGCTCGGCTGTTACCTCACAACACCAAGAAAACCGTCTTCGACTGCTGGAACGGATGCCATAGCGTGCCCCTGCATCCTGACGACAGGCACGTTACCACGTTTATTAGACCCTGAGGGCAATGCAGGTACAAATCTGCACCTCAAGGATACAAGGCATCTGGTGACGGCTATACCAGGCACTTCGACGAGATCGTTTCTGACATTCCCAACAAAGTGCAGTGTGTCGACCACGCCCTGCTCTGGTCTAGTACCATAGAAGACAGCTTTTGGCAAGCCGTCAAATGGTTGGACACTTGCGGGAGACATGGCATCGCTCTTAACCCCACTAAATTCACCTTTGCCGAAGACACTGTCACATTCGCAGGATTCGAAATCACAAGAGATAGTGTGCGACCAGCTAGAAAGTACCTGGAGTCCATAAAAAATTTTCCAACACCCACCAATCTTACAGACGTTCGCTCGTGGTTTGGTCTTATAAATCAGGTGTCTAACGCATTTGCCTCAGCTGAAAAGATGCACCCATTCCGAGAGCTACTTAAGCCAAAGACAAAATTCATCTAGACTGCTGAACTAGATACACTCTTCAACGATTGTAAAAAAGGCGATACTCAAAGAAATTGAAGAGGATGCGCAAATCTTCGATAAAAGCAAAACAACTTGCCTGGCAACTGATTGATCAAAGGTCAGATTAGGGTTCTGGTTACTGCAAAAGCATTGTGAATGCGCCAAGATACAACCTTTCTGCTGTAAAACTGGCTGGAAAACAACCGTGGTGGGGAGCCGCTTCACATACAGTAATGAGTAGAACTATGCACCGATTGAAGGTGAAGCCCTTGAAGTTGACGCCCTCCACAAAACCCGCTCTTTTGTGTTCGGTTGCCAGAACCTTCTTGTTGCTGTTGACCTCAAGACGCTATTGAAAATAGTCTCACCTTTCTTCCATTGCTGGTGTTCTTTATACAAAAATAGTATCATAATACCACCCAGTCTGGTGAAAGATGTCCTCAGCACCCTCCACTCAGCCCACCAAGTTACCACAGCAATGACTGCCAGAGTTGAAGACTCTATCTTTTGGTCTTGAATGACGCAAGATATCCAGCAACTGCGGCAAAGCTGCAATGACTGCAATCGCATCGCTCCTTCCAATCCATCCCTACCAGCATATCCTTCGAGTACACCAGCATACCCATTCCAATGTGTATGTGCTGACTACTTCAAGTACAAGGGAATCAACTATATTGTAGTTGTCGATAGGTATTCTAACTGGTCAGTTGTCGCAAAAGCAGCCGAAGGTGCAACTGGATTGATTAATACTCTCCGAATCTTCGTCACAATTGGAACAGCAGAGAAACTTGTGTCTGATGGTGGACCTGAGTTCACTGTCTCTCAAGGGTCACTGTGGGGTCCCCTGTTGTTTTTGATATATATAAATGATTTGATAGTTGATTTCAAGTCAGATGGTCGACTTTTCGCAGATGATGTTTCTTTGTTTTCGGTTGTGAGAACTGTTGCTACGTCTTACAATGATCTTATGCACGACTTAAATTTGATCGAAATCTGGGCCTGGCAGTGGAAAATGGCTTTTAATCCCGATCCTAAGAAACAAGCTGTAGAAGTCATTTTCTCAATAAAAAACCGCTCAGTATTCCATCCTAAACTGACTTTTAATGGATTGCCAGTAGATCAAGTGTCTGAAACAAAGAATTTAGGACTTATTCTTGATAAGCCGATGTCCTTTAATTCTCACATTTCATCGGTCATCTCCAAAGCAAGAAAAAGTATTGGACTTATAAAGAAGTATCGGAGGTTTGTACCTAGAAGTTGTTTACAGGTTATTTATAAATTCTATATACGCTCATAGTTTGACCAAGCAGATGTATATCACTCTGATTGCGGCAGAAGTTCCTTAGAAAAGTTAGAGTCTCAGCAATATCGCGCAGCATTGGCTATAACAGGTACCTGGAAGGGAACTTCAACGATTAAGATTTATGAGGAGTTGGGCTGGGAAAAATTACACCATCGTAGGTGTGCCAGAAGATTGTTCCTGTTTTGGAAAATTCTGAAAGGTGATTCACCTCATTATCTGAAAACAATCATGCAAAAAAAAGTGACCCATTCTCACTCATTGAGCAATAGACTAACTCATGCGTACTTCACATGCCGTACAAAACGATATGAATCGTCTTTTTTATTCAGCAGCTTCGATGGCTTGGGAAAATTTGGAAACATCGCTACATGAAGTAAACCGCTTTTACTCCTTTTAAAGAAGTATCTTTAAGATAATTCATGCTACTGGCAAACAGATTTTTAATTTGCACCATCCTGTAGGCTTGATGTTTTTAAGTTAACTACGCGTGGGGCTTAGTAACTTGCGTGCGCATAAGTTCAGACACAATTTTGTAGACACAAGTGACTCTCTCTGCCATGACGCCCATGATGGTGTTGAAGATACTATTCATTTCTTGCTCGAATGTGCTGCCTTTTCTGCTCAACGTGCTTAACTACTAGGTACTGTGTCAGCTGTACTAGGACATTCTCTGAGTGCTCTGCCTGATGAAGATGCCTGTTGAAGTTTATTGTATGGGTATAGTGATGAAAGTGAATCAACCAATAAGGTGATTCTTCTTGCCACTATTACATTTGTTCTTGAGACAAAGCGTCTGTAAATAAGTGATGCTTTATCATTTGTCATTCTGCTGGCGTTCATATATTCTCTTTGAGTAGTTTTTTTTCTTATTTTCCGTTGCAAAGATGCACCCTAGCAGTGCTAAAATTACACTTCGCATCAGGGGTCAACGTTTTATTTTATTTTTTGTGATAGTTTTTATTTAGGTGACGTATTTTTATTTCGTGAATTTTCTTCTAAATGTTGTACTTGGAATACGCATAGAAAAAAAACAGTTCACTGCCCAAGAAACTGCTCAATTCCTACGTTGCTAGTTGCGTTCCCCCATTCCAACTGTAGAGCCGAAATCGGAGTGAAGACCATCAAACCGACCATCAAGAAGACCATCATACTCATGTCAAACACATATAGCAAAGGCAGCCTTGATACCGATTCCTTCCAGAGGGCCATCCTCCAGTACATTAACAACCATGACCTAGAAACTAAACTATCTCCTGCAATGCACATATTTGACCACCCCGTACGAGATTTCATTCCCATCTTACCTGGCAGACACAAACCTCATCCCACTTGGGAAGAAACAGGCTCAGCAAGGGAAGAAGCTCTCCGCAATCTTCATGTGCGTGCTGCTGAACGATGGGCCGAACGCACCCTCCGACCGCCACCGTTGTCCATTGGTGACCACGTCAGAGTGCAAAATCAGACTGGTTTGCACACAAAAAAGAGGAACAAGACTGGAGTAGTTGTCGAAGTGCACCAATTTGACCCATATGTTGTATGTATCGATGGTTCGGGACGTATTACATTGCAGAACCGCAAATTCTTACGCAGATTCATCCCAGTCCAAAATGAGAAACCAAAACGCAGCATCCAGGATGACCTCAACTTGCTACATAAGTATATCCAGCCTAACAAGTTGTCAGCCCAAACACTACCCGTACACCCACCCACCCACAACCGACCAGCTCCCAGTGGGATCAACTGCGGAGTCACCTGTTAAGCAACCTGCTAGAACTGTTTCACCTACACCTACAACATCTGCAAGTAACCTACCTACAACAGATATGGGAAACAGGGAAACGCCTACTTCTCCATCCATCACACGCTTGAACACCCAAATTCTTCTTGATACACCAGAATCTCCTGACGATACCATTGGTAATCAGACACGGAATCCAAAGAACCCTCCTTTAGCCCTGCGAAGACTGCTGGATTATAATAAGAAAAGGCTCAAGGAAGCATAGTAGAGCTTAGAACACATTTGTTGCATATATCAGCCTTCCACTCCCTGAAAGCTTGGGGGAGATAGACAATATTGCGTTCTGTACCTCATACTCCTTATGTATGCACCCTATTATCTTCTTTGACATGCACATGCATCATGTGTTATTTAATATGCATATACATTTAATAGTCGTATGTAGCTAGTCATTATCATTCCTGAAAGAGATAGATACTTTGATCCTAAGAGAACTATGCCTGGTGATTGTCTAGCCAGCTATTTACTTATTAATATTATGGTTATGAGTAATATTTTGACATGAAACAAAACAAATTATTGTTGAGGTTTTGTATTGTAACAGACCATTCAAACAGGCTTTGAGGGTCAGTTAACCCTATTTCTTTCGGGGTATTTGAGTTTCTGGTACGACCTGTATCGCCCCCTCCTAAATCCAGAACAACATTAGGTAGAGTTCAGATATTTGATACATTACTAGCTTATTATCTTGAGATTGTTAAAACAAGTAGGTTTCAATAACCTCCTTGGTTAAAATCACCAGCAAAATATCCAAGCATGTATTAATTTTCGATGATGTCATCATTTTTTGACCCATGCAAAGCAATGGCAAAATTTCATTGATTTTCAAGGCATGTCAATATTTTCAATGCTATTTCAACTACTTTAGTGAAAAATTAAGAAAAAACCTCAAAAATCTTCCTGTTTTAAGAAAAACATGATTAGAGGAAAACATTTTCTGCCAAATCATGCGCTATATAGTAATAGGGCTAAAATAAGTTGGATAAGAGCCCAAAATTCCGGTCAAAATATGTTGGCACACATGCACGTTTTTCTCATGTTCCGTACCAACAAGGAGTAAATGAAAATAGATCAGCAAGTACCGAGCCCCAAATCAGGGCTGGGGGTGGCTTTTGCTTGAGAGACCTACTGCTTCTGACTTTTGAAAAATAATATTTTAGGATTTTTAGAGTGTCTGCAGGGTGCGGTAGGGCTTGTTTTGTGACGTGGCTTATGGTTTTTTGTTTTTTCTGGTAATTTAGGGAACAAATGGTGTGGAATTAGGTTGGAAAGTTAATCATGGCGTCAAAATATCGTCGATATGGACGAATACTATAGCTGGTAATTTCGAATTCTGCAAATTCGGCAGTGTCAACGCCAAACACAAGTCTCTGGGGGCTTACAGTGATGCCATGGTGATCACAAATGTCCAGCCATTTTGCAGCTTGCCAAAAGCTCTCTTCTATGTGGCTAGGCCACATTTTTCGTTAATGTATTTCGTTAAATCAGCATTAACTCGACGAGTGTATCCATCTCCAGATGCAATGTAACCTGGGGCTTCTCCGTATCGGTATCTTCCCCAAGGAAGGAATATTTCGTCTGGGCTTGCCGTCCTTTTATGAACACATCACCATGCGATAGCACCACGTGACAAGCTCTCTAATAGGCACTGATTGAATGACGCCAAGGCGAGTATCTTGGATGAGCAATGCTTTTACATCTTCCTGCTAGAGGAGAAGAACAGGAATGGGAGTGTGGAACGCTACGGGTTTAGCATTCGGATCTACCATCAGTCGTAGAGGTGGGCCTTCCAGGGCTGTTAGAGATTGGTGTTCGTGGATGTTAAAGGTGCTTACGACGTAAAGATCGAGCACACATTGATGCCACTAAAGTTCTGCAATTTACACACTTTAGAAACGTGAATTGAGTAGCACCATATATAAGTTTTGCACTATTTCTACTTCCTCTGGAAGCATGATGCTAATCTAAAGATGTATATGCATGATATGTAACACATCACATAGTGAGCGTTCAGTCACTTGCAACGCATGATGCTCTAATAGTAGGGAAATTACTAAGCAAGCTATGCGCATGAAACGTGACACTTTTTACATGATTGGCCTTCCATTTCAGTCAGTTTACAATTCTTTCAGGACTATAAATGTCGTAACTCACTGGGGCCTTTAAGCCATGACTTTCTCCTCAATTCAACTTCTTCCGCAAGGCGTGTCGCACTTTCATTTCCTTGCCTCATTACAACCTGGTATCTACTTTTAACTCAAATAACCTTTGCAGGGGCCATTATCTGAATTATTTCTCACAGTGGACACATTGCAAAACGTTTTCAAATGCACATACTCCTCATTAATGGACTGTGATCTCACTGACCTGCTGGTGGTTTCCTCTGAAGGCCGTTTTCCCTTCTGCATCCTTTGCGCACGGAATTTCTGCTCAACATTAAGATATGCAATCTCTATTCTCCCCGTAGCATGAGGAGCACAGTTGTATAGTGATGTCAACAGTGGTAGCATAGCAGCAAAAAAAAATACTTTGCTCAATCTTCCACAGTGAATCTCTATTTTTCTACTGTCGATTGCAAGTACCTGAGCTGCTTTTCCGCCAAAGAAGTTCCACTCATCTGAAAGGAAAACTCCACCAAAAAATCAAGTTAACTTTATCTGCTAGCTGCAGATGATTTCTCATTAATCATAATAATAGTCTCTTTAGTTTTTATTTCAACTTCAAAAACATATGGTATAAAGTTTCTGATCGTTAAAAGTTTTCTGCTCTCGGCCGCCATGATTTCTTCCCTTTTGGTTTTGCAGTTCAAATGCTTGACAGAAAGCAATACGATACACATTGTTCTCTTCAATGAAGTCTGTAAACCAAAAATATGTCCATTCAAATTTCCCGCTCACTGCTGCAAACACTTCACTTGAACAAAGACAATTGACGTACGTGCAGCAGCCACTGTTATGTATACTGTTATCCATTTGAATGATGGCGGGAAATTCATATCACTTGCATGCTGCTCACATTGCGTACTGTCTGAGCTGTTCCGTGCCTAGGCGCTTTCTGGCACTTTCTATCGCTTTCTCTACGGCAGAGTGTAGTCCGCTTACACTTTTTTCTCGCTTGACCATGCCGCACAGCTAATTAGATATAACTTAATTGATTCAGCTGGGGAAGCTCTACCAATAGAGCCTTGGTCAATTTTTTGGTGGAGTTTTCCTCTAACTTAGAAATTTCACCAGAGTCAATCTGTTTTTCCGAAAGAAAGTAGAAAATTTTCTTTGAACTTCCTTGTTTTCCGCTGATTCTTGCACAAGGCAGCATAATACCTCATTAATCTGAGCGGAATCAATGTCCATGTGCAAACAACGCAGCATGGAAGACTGAAGCAATACATTGTAATTTGTAAATATCTGAGTCTGATTGCATCAAAGTCTGAATTCTATACGAAGCTGTCAGTTACGTAAGTTTGATCTGTCTCGTTTTCATCATTAGCCGTTTCCACACTGTCGAGTTAAATCGGTCGAGTTAAATATTTAGCTTGTCTGTACAACTCGACAGTGTGGAAACGACATGAGTTAAATGGACGAGTTAAAACTGAATGTAGCTCGTCCTATTTAACTCGACAGTGTGGAAACGGAGGCAGACGAGTTAAATCTGACATGTTCCATGGCACAAGTACTGATCTTATCAGGACGAGTTAAATCGATTTAGTCTATCGGTCGGGACGGGTTAAATCAGACGAGTTAAATAGGCCAAAATTTAACTCGTCCCCGTTTCCACACTGTCGAGTTAAACAGGCGAGTTAAAATTTAACTCGTCCACGATTTAACGATTTAGCATTTTTGAAAATCATTCATTTGAACTGCCACGTCTGTAAAGGTTTGCTGATGCCCGAATTGTTGCTGAAATGTCAGTGAAAATGTTGGCAACTTAGTGAAATGTCCGTCCTCTCCAGTTTATTTGGAAATCCAGAAGAACAGTTGGCGATCAACCATTATTGGCAAGCTTAGGTCCAGTATTTTTATGCTTTGCAATTCCAATATACAAGGAGTTCTAACGGTTCTGACAGCACGAAGTAAGTTTTTCCAACGTGATTCATCACGTTGAAATGTGCAAGGTCGCCAAATGGCTCTTGCAAAAGTTGTGTAACTTTGGAACCAAGCAAGCTATACTCATGAAATTGAGCAAAATGTGCTCTGTTAAAGTTGGTTCACCGAAAGTAACTAGCAGGCTTGCCTTCGTTCATGACCATCACGATTTAAAGCATCATGTAGGATCTTTGCATCTGCGAGCAAGTTACCGTCCAACGATTTGATGCGTATAATTACACACGTGCAGATTACCAGAACCGACTCAGCGCATTCTATACGCACACCTGTTTCCTATTCACTGGCCCTCTAATAAATGCAAGCGCATTGTTCACACAGCGCGTGCATAATTAGTCAACATTAAGGCTTGAAAAACAAACTGGACAGAAAATTGGGGTCTGATGCAAAGACATAATACCACCTGATCTAAATACACATTTATTTATATGTTATATGTGGTGAGATATTAAGTCCTAACCGTCAGACCTTCAGAATCAGGCTTTCATGTTCAGATTACCGAATTATACTTTGCCTTAACAATAAAAACGTGACCACAGTGTTTGCTATCAATCTGCGCATGTCCGCAGGTATTTTATTATCAATTAATACTTGAAAGGTATTTTGTGCTTCTGTTTGGAAGAACATACTATGGGGAGAACGATGATATTTGTATTTGGGCTACCTGCATCCAAAGACACTTACTGTATAATATACTTGAATTTGCAAGATCTTGCCAGAGCTTCGAGGACTTTGGAAAAGTATCTCTCTGTCCGTCATGACACGGAACTGTGTGTCATAAGATGGGCCATATCTATCAGTTGATAGCCACCACTTGTCCAACGCAGAAGCATCACGTATATCCACCAACCATTTGTCCGAACGACCGTATATCATATCTTTGTCAATGACTTTCTCTGAAATGCAAATGGAAATGAGATGAAGTACTATTTCTTTACTACGGAAAATTTTCGTGGTAGCTGAGGTGTTGATTGTCACTTTCAGGCGTCGACAAAGTCAATGTCGTGAAGGCAACCAAATGTAGGACCATACGAAATCTATTCACCCTATACAGAATGTTTGAGATGCCCATACAACACTTTTATGCGCAACACCAGGTTGATTATCGGAAAAATTAAAAAATGAATTAAAATTACGCAGGCAGTAACCAACACCCTGAGCCTGAGATTCTGTCGCCATGTCATAAGATTTTTATGCATCTCATTTTTGCACAAAAGAGAAAATAGATATAAGCAATAAATATTAAATATAAGCAATAAATAGGACTCAAAGGGTGTTTCAAAGTCGCATAATGGAATGTTACTTCATTCAGCAGAGAGAGGCCTTTTGGAATCAAGCAACACCTAAACAATATCTAAGCCAGACAAATGAAAAATACTAAGCAACTCCGAGGCTAAACTCAAGAAAAATGTTTCTTATAAAGAAAGGGGTAATGTTGCCAGTTCAATTCTGAGACTCCTTCCTCCCTTCCCTTAACCCCTTAACTGCGTTTGACGGATATATCCGTCAGTGCCGTTTGGCCGTAATGTGCGTTTGACGGATATACCCG
>JAOBRC010474789.1:0-11772 GCA_027575255.1 Scolionema suvaense
TTTATTGGTAGCTTCCCCTAGTTTGAGTGGTGAAATATTACCGACGGCATTTTTTTTGCCGCCGTTGTTGCAATAGATCGGCAGCTTCTACGACGGCATTGCCGAATGCCATCGTAGATTGCGAGGGCTGCAAAATTCAGCATTGCGAAGGTGAAATACGGTCGGCCATTTTCCCAGCCAATGCCGCCCAACCTAACCCGTCCAACTCAATGTTTCGGCGGCATTTCTTTTCTATTGAGGCCTGGGTATGAAAGAAATGTCTGCCATCCAGAGTTTCGAATCTGTGAAATGGCGGGGTAGCCATATGGTCTCCTTTTTTCACAAGATAGGATTGCTTGATTCAACGATTGGATAAAATGGAAGTCAAGAGCTGCTCAAACCTACAAAAGAAAAGCACTGCAAACTCATGCAATGTGTTGGAACTTAAATTGCGAAAGATTAAGGTCTAGATACCGGTGTTTTAGGTACCCAAAAGAATAGTACGTTCGGGCTAGATACCCTCTATACGTAAACGCGTTGCTAACTATCGGAGTGATTTTGATATGTCGCTATCCTCAATAAAAAATAAACAAGCGCAAACCTTTGTGTCAACCTCACCATTCAACACGCACAGCTATCAGAACTGGAACTGCTGCATTCTGTTACTAGCATCAGCTCCCTTAGCACTTTCACCGTCTCTCTCTAATTCAACTGATAAATTTCCAGCACAAATACGCGAGACACATCGTATAATGTTTTTGGAAGGGCTTCGACTGAATACATACATCTGCTGCTTCCTCATATGCCAGCATAATATCAAGATCTAGCTAGCTACATATCGAGTTTGTTGCTTTTTCACACTATCTTACGCACTCATTGAAACAGCTGCCATTTCTTCTAAGAAACCGATAATTTCCTCATGGCTATGTCATGTCCGAGCATTTCAATGTACCACAACAAATGATGCCTCTAATACTTCATGAGCAAGTAAGACAAGTTCACTCAAAACTAAGCAGCAAGAAAGTTTCATTGTAATATGGCACGCTTCGTTCCTGTCCCTTCGGCATGATTTGGTTGGTTGTGTCTGCTATACAGGGGGGCAGGGGGGCCAATGTAGACATCGCATATGCAAAACCTGAACTATTTTAGGTTGCATTACTGCTTTGAACTCCTCAGGATTGCCTTTGAATTTACTAATTCAATTTTGATGTTCATTTAGAGCGGAAAAATGAGCCTATTTTTCGGGTGACAAAGTCACATGACTGGCGAAAGTCATCCATTATGGAAGGGGATAGATTTGCTTTACGGCCTATGGAAGCGGTAAAACTTTCAGGAATTTCTCGGCTTCTACGTCATATCAAAACACCATTCAAGCCAAAATATAATCTTTGTTATATCTTCAACATCTCTGAAAATTTCGCTCCATATTGTCGAACTTAACGCCCAAAATCTCACGAAGTTACTTGCCGCTCTGGTCAAACCCTTGTAAATTTGCCGAGTGTTTTCCCCTCCAAACAGGGCGGACCAAGCTGTGGGCTGCTATTGTTGTGAAGTGTTTCTCACCCGAAGAATTAGTTAAAATATGACACTAGCCCACTTTTCAAAACAACATTGCTGCCCCCTGACATATCCGACGTCAGTGAAACGCAACATTCTATTGGTTCTTAGAATAATGCTTCATCTCTATTCGGTTATTCTGGTTTCCCTGTGGACTCTTGTTCGTCTTTCGGCTCTGTGAAGAAGGAAGAAGTAATAGCGATTACCATCAGCACCCAGAATGCTGTAATCTGAGGGATGAAAATGAAAAATCTTGGTCGCGGGTAATTTTTAACTGTCTGGGCAGGAAAATATCACTTCAGGTTTTGATGGAGAAACCTTTCAATGCTACTTAAAAAATCACGCAGTGTTCTTTTGAACAAGTATGAATGTGGTCCGTCTAAAAAGAGCATTTGTTTAAAATGTAAGGAAGTTATGAAGGTCTTGACAACGAGGATACATGTTTTACTGCATCTACCGTCCATGTTCGACGTAGCACAGAAGAGTCGCTTTCATAACAAACTGAACTCTGAAACTTGCGTCAAGTTCGAATACTTTGCTCATGTGATGAAATGTCACAAACAAACTGCTATGGTTAAATGGAGGGAAAAAGAACAAGAAGGAACTTGATGTGCAGAGGTTTCTAGCTTCATATTCTCCTTCGGCATGAGGATCTCTTAACTTTGGGAGATGAGTCAACCCTTGGACGGAAATTTGAGGACAAATGAAGAGCATTTGTTTTGATAAATTCCGATTGATTGACGAAAGAATCTCAGATACAAGCAGTAACGTCGTTTAACTTTGATTCTTGTGCACACTCCCACAAACGAATTTTATTGTGGGAAGTCTTTGAAAGTGAATAGCTACAGCTAAAAGAGAGGTCAGTCTGTGTTCCTTTCTATTTGTCCTTAAATGTGTTTATAGGATGGCACGTTTGTGGATCACATTTAAGTATTAAACGCATTTTGTACTATCTGCGTTTAGAACTAACTAGGACTAGGCGTTTAAATTTCCAAACATTGCCATTTAGAATCAACTAAATGCGTTTATGGTATGCGTTTACAAGTTGAAGGCTGAAATCAAGAAATCTTTAAAATCGCTGATTGGGTCACACTTATTAAGCTTTTTAACTAAAATAAAAACCACCACTCATAATTTTTCAAGATCTATCAGTGGGAAGAATATCATTTTAGACCGGTATATTGCTTTAACGCATCGGGTTATGGGCGGAAGCCTTTACGCCTTATTCTTCTGGTCCATCAGTCCAATATAAAACATGCACTACTGCTTCGATTTTACAATCTTTCCTGTTTTTTCACTCTTTTCTTTTGCAGATCTTAGTGATTTGAAAGCTATTGACATCATTCGGGCTCAGAACGCAATTAGCTCAGTTCTTTCCATGCAGATTAACCACATTTACCACCAATTACATTTCAAATAAAATTCAATACAGCTTGCTTTTGCCAGTAATGATCCCTGAAGGCAGTCCAACTAAAGAAATCAGACTATAGCTGGACAACGCAACAATCGCAGCGGGTTCTCTAGTAAAACGTTTCATCCACTGTTGCTACAGGGTAACCTCTATCTTGCTTAGCTATTGTCTTCAAGTATATTCACGGACCAATCACAGAAGAGTTTCATCATCGCTTTGCAACCCTGTTTTAGGCCATGTTAAGTTGATAATCTGATATGCGTAAGCGGCCGCGTGTAAATATTTATGCCGCATCGGTGCTTTTTACAGAACTATTTCTGCATTGTTGTGTTGTATTATTTACCTCATCTTCATTCTACAGTGAAACTTCACCTAAACACTAAAAATAAAGTTTCTATTCATTAATATTCATTACATGATGTATATAAATGTCGGTAGGTCGATCAGCTACTTTTGCAATATCTGATCTATGAATATAGGGTGCATAGCACAAGCATTTCTCAACCAAACAGTGTTTCACAGCAGACAATCAAGCGTGGTATGGTATTTTAAGATCGAAATATGGTGATTTGTGACTTCAAAGGGGTGCTACGAACTTTTAAAACAATTCATAAGATGCCACCCACATGACTTTTTTTTGAATGCTTCAAAAGTATGCTGCATCACTCATCTACCCATATCAGATTATGAACTTATCATGGCCTTATCTGGACTGCTACCTGGACTTTTCAGGTGGCCTTCTTCTGGGGAGTGGGGGAACCTTTCACCTCTCTTAGAAACATGGGTAACAGCTGAATTTCTTAACCTTCCCCTTGGACATTATGGCCCCTATCGGAACGGCTTTATCAATCATAATGAAACTTGGGAGGTATAAAGTATGTCATATGTACATACATTTTCATTGATGACGTCTCAAAAGATCTCAGATATTTGAAAAATGTTTAAAAAATCTTGTTTTTCCAAGAGACATAGGCATACATTTAATTGTTTCATTTCATTTTCTATCATTTACTCTCTCTTAATAATGATATGGTGATACCAAGATCGTTTCTTTTTCTTGCAGGTGACAATTTATGCCCGAAAATGGCCATTTTTTGAGTTTTTCAAAATATTTCTAAATCCATTCATTACTTTTTTGTGGTTTTTAGTATGAAACTACTGGACAAAGTGGACCACGTTTCATACATGGGAAAACTCTCGTTCGGCTTACAGGTGGCAATTTTTTTTATGTCCAAGAGTGGTGCTTTTTATGGTTTTTGTAACAAATATGTCAAAAACTGTTCAATCGAATCTTGTCGTTTTTGGTGTGAATATTAGGGGCAACGCAACGCATGTTTTGAACTTCATCCCATATCTCCTGAGGATGTTGTTTGGCTTGCAGGTGGCCGTTTTTCATCCAAAAATAGCGATTTTCTGGGTTTTTTCCAAATTATGTCAAAAACTTTTGATCCGATTCTTTTAATGTTAGGGGTGAATGTTAGGGGCAGCTTTAGGCATGTTTTGAGCCATATGCCATGTCTCTTGAAAATCTCGTTAGGCTTGTAGATGGCAATTTGTGTCCAAAAATGGTGATTTTCAGGTTTTGTCCAAGTATGTCATGAACAGTTAATCTGTTGATTGTTATTTTTGATGTGAATATATGAGAAAACTGTGCATGTTTTGAACCATATGATAATGTCTCCTGAGAATCTCGTTTCATTTGCAGGTGACAATTTACATCCGAAAATGGCGATTTTTCAGGGGTTTTTTCCAAATGTGTCAAACATTCCATCCGTGTTTTGTCAGTTTGGGGGTGGATCTTAGGGGCAGCATACGTTATGGTGTGATCCACCCCTGATATATGTTGTTCACCACGGCCATTAGAGACACTTGGTGTTTGTTCTTAAAGAAATACTACATGCTGCTTGTCCGCCTGGCTCCAGCTGGCTACTTTAGGACAGAAACGTTTTGCTGTTGTTGGTATGATAAGTGATTATGTGATAACGTTTTCTGGTATACCATTTCCTGTAATTTTGAGGCAGGTGTTGTTGGTACGTTGTGACAAACGAGTGTAGTATAAATTACGTAACTAGCAAGAAAGAGTTGAGTTGAGGTTGGATGAAGTGATGAGTTGCACTTCTTCTTGTCTCTCTCATTGACCTATGAGAACTGCCCAACATAAACTGGTAGCATAAGGTGGTTGAGAGATAAATCATGAGAGGCAAGAAGAAGAAGCTATCAAGAAGAGGTCCTGCAGCAAAGAAAGCAACTCTTCTGACAACCGTATCAACACTTCAAATTACAAATGCGAAAAGGCCACAGCAAAAATCCTTTTCACCAAAGCTTGTTTGTGACTGCTGTGATGTAAGTGATGCAAGTGACAGAGTAGTTCAGAAAGCACGACAGAAACTTGCAGATGTTGAGGTGCGAGTGTAGAATGGACTACAATATATGAACGAATACTACATTCAGAATGGAAATGAAGATGGGCAAGACGCGCCACTATCGTTGAAATTGGGAAGATCATGGATGAGCACAACAAAGCTGACAGTCAAGCACAGGACTACCTAGATGCTCTAAGAGATGAGATGGCCAGCTCCTTGTCTGCAGCACGAACCACATCCATGAAGTAGAAACGAGTCAACGCCAAAAACAAGTCAAGTAAGATGAGGATTGAAGAAAAACAGAAGCCATTAGACGAGGACTACCTTCAACTTCAAAATAAACTTCAAGAACTCAATAGACTGGATTTCGATAAATCATCTGAAGATGGGCATTATTCAGCCAGCCGAGATGAAATATTGAACCAATCTCCGAACTTGGACGAATTATCATCTGAAGAGGAGGAACTTTCCTGTTATCCTGGAAGAACAACTGGTAGAGACAGTCCATGCTGGTATGTTGGCTGGAAATCCCGGAAATTTGGAAGAAGGTGAAGGCATATCCAATCCTAATCTTGGAAATCCAGAGTGTCGTTGGCGAACAACTTCAATCCTACCAACCACAGAGGGTCCTTAGGAACAATTCAGCGAACCTGATGGGATGAGGCTCAGGTCTACACCATCAGCATCCGGAGGGATAGGAAGCAAAACATCTACAGCGCTGCATTTTAGCGAAAGATTACCTTCAAGTGACAAGCACAAATGAGTGAAGATTGACTGTCGTGATGTTGAGGTTCTCCATACACTTGCAACATCAGACTACATGTCGTCATCTACGAGCTGGTTAGTAAAAGATTCAAGGACCTTGCGACCAAAGGAGTCACCCAGCTTGGACCTGAAGGAATCAACTCACACACGATTAGAGGATGCCAATCTAATGGTGAGAGGAGGCTCATAAGTGGTCTCATCTACGAGATATGCCATTCCCTAAGATTGATCCCTAAGATTGGTAGGTGAGCAGCTGTTGGCATCCTGCTTGTTGTGAATCATGCTGAGATTGGTAAGTGAGCAGCTGTAGCATCCTGCTTGTGAATCATGCGGAGATTGGTAGATGAGCAGCTGTTGGCATCCTGCCTGTTGTGAATCATGCTGATCTCCATTCCGCCCTGAGAGAAGTATGAGGAAAGCCCGGAGATCCTGTGGCGCGACTGTTTCCTACAGGATGGACATGCATAGGAAGATTGAATCAAGATGAAGATCAAGCAGAATGGACCAACTTTTGCAATATATACTTCCTGGGTGCTAAGGAAAACAGCCTAAATGAGCTTTTGGAAAGATTTGGGGTGCTGGAAGAAGTTGGTGGAGGAAGCGCTACAAAATGTCTGACTATGGCAGAGAAACAAGCACTTGGAGTTGTTAGTAAAGGTCTCTCAGATGGACAGGTGACAGATGCGAAGTTGCAGTGTCATGGAAAGAAGATCCTTCAAACCTGGCACGTAACTATGGCACAGCTTAACGACGTTTGTGTTGCGCAGAGCATCAACTTGAAAAGAAATACGATCTCCAGAATACGTTGCTATTCTGGCAGACTATCTGGAAAAATGTTATATCACACAAGTCCAGAAACCATCAGTCCTAGAAACATGGTATCTCCCTCACTTTTCTATCTGGAAACCAAGAAGAGTACAACGAAGACTCAAATTGTCTTCGATGAGTCTGTAGAAAATGATGGCGTTTGCTTGAATGGTATCATCTGGCCTGGTTCAAAGTTGCAAAGAGACTTAGTTGATGTTCTGATCTGTTTCAGAACATACTCTATCGCAGCCGCCTGTGATGCAGAAGAGATGTACTTAAGAATTGGGTTAGTAGAACAAGATCGTCCATATCATAGATTCCTGTTGCGAGATATGGACCAGTCACGAGAACCAGATGTGTACAAGTTCAGAAGTCTGGTTTTTGTTGTAAACTCTTGCCCATTTCAGGCTCAATTTGTGACACAGCAACATGCTGAACTGAAGGGGGAGCTTCTACCACTAGCTGCGGAAACAGTTCTTTTTCAGCCTACATGGATGATACCCTGGACTCCGTAGAGACAGAAATTGAAGCTTTTATCCTCTATCGCCAGCTGACAGAGAGCTGGTCACGTGCTGGAATGCATGCTCTGAAGTGGCTCTCAAATTCTGAAAGAGTGATGTCATCCATTCCAGAAAGTGATTGCATGACCGAAGTGACTCTCAATATAATAATTGTACCTTCTACCAGAACTCTTGGTGTTCTATGGAAGGCAGATCAAGATATCTTCACATTACACCCCCTGATTTGTGTGCCGTCATAACAAAGTCAAGTTTCATGAGTAAACTTGTTATCATGTTTGACCCACTAGGATTGATATCTCCACACCTGGTCAGAGCAAAGATAGTCCTACAAGATATCTGACTTTCCAACCATGGCTGGGATTATCCGTTTTTGGAGTCTTTGGAAGAAAGAATCAGAGTTTGATACTGAGAACTATCTGAAACACCTCTGCTGCAAATCATAAGATTATTGGCCCTTTCAAGTGACATCACGTGAGCATCTCTTCATTTTCTGTGATGCATCAAGCAAGGTATATGCAACAGCTGGGTACTTGAGAATGGAACTTGCAGATGGTCATGCAACTGTTGGTCTAATTGCTTCAAAATCTAAAGTTGCGCCTGTTAACACAGTGAGCATACCTCGACTATAGCTTCTTCGTGGACTGCTCAGTGTGCGACTTTCAGAGAAGATCGTGATGATCATCAAAGTTCCAAACAAGCAAATCTATTTCTGGACAGACAGTATGACCGTTTTATGATGGTTGAAAAATGAAAGTAGATCGCTCAGAACGTTGGTTGGGAACCGCCAACCTAAAATTCAAAGAAAAACTGAAAAATCAACCTGGTGCTATATACAAACTGACGAGAACTCTGCAGATTTGGCGGCACTGGGCATAGCACTCGCACAACGAACTGGCTGGGCATTAACTGTGGTGCCAAGGACCTTCATTTTTGCAAAGCTCATGCGAAGACTGGCCCAAAACCGAATTACCCTGAGATCATCATGGTAATGCAGAGGTGGTAAAGGCACGAAAACCAGCATCAGTTTTGGATTATGTCACTACACTAACAAGGAAGAGGCCAACGACTAGGACTGGAAATTAAACCCCAAGACTTGGCGTCGACTTCGAAGAGTTCATCGTTGGGTTTGACGATTTATCCAAAACTATCAAGTAAACAGAGGAAATAGAAGCGATAGAGAGCTATCAGTTGAAGAGCTTCATGATTCTGAAGCGAAGATTTTGATCAAGGTTCCAAAGGAGTCATTCAGAGAGGAATTCGCACGCCTGAAGACAAATTCAGCCCTGACAGCGGTTAGCGAATTGCTACCGTTAAACCTATTCTGGGATGATGATGGTTTCATTCGTGCAGACAGCCTATTAAAGCACGCTGAATATTTACTGTATGACACAGGAACGCCCATAATTCTGCCTCGAAAGAACTGGGTTTCCAAGCTGATATTACAACATTATCACAAGAAGGATGGACATGCTGCTGGAACCAACTACACCTTTGCACTGGTATCTGGCAAGTACTGGATAATCCATGGCCACAAAACGATCTGGGAAGTGGAGAAAGAATGTTCACCTGCTGATGGAGAAAAGCTAGTCCACTAACACAAATCATCACTCCATTGCCTAAGATTTGAGTGTAACGTGCGATTTCAGCATTCAATCGTGCAGCTGTGGAACTAACTTTGTTGGAGCCACCAATAAACCCAAGGAACTCATGGAGGCCATAGACAAAGACAAAGTGGGTAAAAGTGCAGTGAATCAAGAACTTGGATGGCAATTTATTCCTCCGAATGCACCTCACTTCGGCGGAGTACACAAGAGGAGGGTTTCCTGATGTGAGGGGCTTTGGGGGTGCACCCACCATGATCCCCGAAATGGCGCGCGCTCCCCCATCAAATGGCTTGTCTTCCAGATCTTGTCAGAAGTTTTGGATGTTTATTGAATAAATTTGTTTAAATTTGCATAAATTATCATGCTTTTCTGTGTTTTTTTCCATTCGTAACACATGAACACTAACTCAGCACTTTTTTTAGCAAGAATAGTGAGATTGTCCATTGTATCGCATGCGCATCACGGTATCTTCAATGGCCCGACAGGGCAGCCCCCTTCCCATCAAAAATGCCTTCCGCCCTCTCCTTCAAGGGGACGCTGCCCCCCTGCCCCTCTTTCCCATATGTTGATGGTCTACAGGAAACCCTGAAGAATATGGTCAAATCAGCAAAAGAGCGATTTTGTATATGTTTGGGACTGCGGATATCACAGATAAGGAGCTGACAACAGCATATGCTGGCGCAGAAACTTGGCTGAGTTCCAGGCCACTGACTTTATAGACTTCACATCCAGCCGATGATCCCCCCTTTGACTCCAAACCATTTTCTACATGGCCTATTCGGAGGCCAGCTTGCCCCATCATCAGAAGACACTGTTCCTTTCAGCCTGCGTAACAGATGAAGTCGAGTTCAGGAGTTAATTAGACATTTTTAATACTGATGGATGCATGAGTTCCTCCCAATATTGGGTCGGCGAGGAAAATGGCATCGTACGAACGCTGATTTGAGCTTTGGAGATGTTATCCTTTTTGTGTCGCCGGACACACCTCGCAGAAAGTGGCCTCTTGGATGAGTAGTCGAAGTATATCCAGGGAAAAAAGGCCACATGAGGACGACCACATCAGGATGGCCAAAGTTTTCATCAGCGGAAAGGAATATGTTCGACCGATTTCAAAGTTGTGCCTAATCGAGTCACACCAAGCAGATGACTGCTATGGGACTCTAGCCCCATTGTGAACAGGGACGATGTTCAGAAGATGCCCTAGTACAGAAAATTCTAGTTGCCAGGTCAAGCTAGCTTTGAACTGTTTACTTTTTGATTTGTCAGCACAACCATTGGAGACACCTGGTGTTTGTTCTAATAGAAATACAACATGCTGGTTATCCGCCTGGCTCCAGCTGGCTACTTGAGGACAGAAACGTTTTGCTGTTGTTGGTATGATTAGTGATAATGTGATAACATGTTCTGGTATACTATTTCTGTAATTTTGAGGGAGGTGTTCTTGGTATGTTGTGACAAACGAATGTAGTAGAAATAACATAACTAGCAAGAAAGATTTGAGTTGAGTTCAGATGAAATGAGGAGTTATATATCTTCTTGTCTCTCTCGTTGACCTATGAGAACTGCCCGGACATATAAGTTACATTTTGGGTACATTTCACGTTTAGAGGTGACGCTGTGTGTCAGAAAATAGGCCAAAATCGATGATCAGTGGTGTTTTAGGCCCATGAAGCATGGTTTTTAGTGATCCTGGGACAATTTTGGGCAAAAAATAGAAAAAAGATTCATTGAAAATTTTGGTCCAAACTTAACCAAAAATGATGACGTCATCAAAATGTGATGACCTCGTCAGACCTTCTTTGACCAAAAAGTAAATTGACAATCCCTATTATGGTTCTACCAAGTTTTAGCCTTCTTGGAGGTGCTCTGGGGATAAAACCTTGGCGGTAATTTTGTCCTCATCATTTTTCGCAGTAGTTTGTGTAAATCCTGTAATATATATGCACTATTTGCTAACTTTATGGATTATAGGCATTCCTTTGATTAGTATTGCTATGCTTGGGTGTGGCCATTTTACTTGCTTTCAAAGTAATATGCAGAAGGTTTCATTGGTGTTTTGTAAATTTTGGGGTCAAGCTTTGGGGTAATACTGCTTATGTTTCAGGATTTTTTGCAAAATCTGTCAGGGTGGTTTCGTTTGTTCTTTGTAATTTTTGGTGTGAGTGTTAGGGCTACCCCTATGCATGCTATCAGCCATGTGTAATTCTCTGGGAAAACCTTTGTTTGGTAGCAGGGCATGGGCTTGGCCATACATGTCAAAAAATGTCCTTTTTGAACATGTGACCTTTTCAGCGATTTTAAAGGTTTTGGCATTTTAAACTCTCCCGAAACGCTCAAAACGCGCGTTTGAAGATGCGTTTTTTCAGCTAAAACACTGAGCGTTTTTACAGAAACGACAGCGTTTCCCGATTCGTTTTTCTGTTTAAAACACAGCCGTTTACTTTTCAAATG
The DNA here is from genome assembly GCA_027575255.1 of Scolionema suvaense. Taxonomy (NCBI): domain Eukaryota; kingdom Metazoa; phylum Cnidaria; class Hydrozoa; order Limnomedusae; family Olindiidae; genus Scolionema; species Scolionema suvaense. Next base: position 11,459 of record JAOBRC010474789.1, read on the forward strand.
CAAGCGTTTCATTTCAAACATCGCTGTTTCTTCGTAAATGCTACTCCGTTTCTTCGTAAACGCTGCTCCGTTTCTTCATAAACGCTGCTCCGTTTCTTCGTAAACGCTGCTCCGTTTTTCGTAAACGCTGCCCCCGTTTTTTCGTAAACGCTGCTCCGTTTCTTGAAAAACGATCAGCGTTTTGCCTGAAAACGCCGACGTTTTAAATTCACAAAATTGTGTGTGGTGATCAATTCCGAAAGTTCTTACGTTCGATGGTGTCGTCGAAGTTGAAAAACAAACGTGATCGATCCAAACCAGCCTCGTGTTTTCAG
>JAOBRC010475011.1:0-11771 GCA_027575255.1 Scolionema suvaense
CGAGCCTTACCACACCCTGCACATACCCTAGAAATGCCAAAACATGATTTTTCAAAAGTCAGAAATAGTAAGTCTCTTGAACAAAAAATGATTTGCGGCTCGGTACTTGTCGACGTGTTTTCATTTACTTGCGGTACGGAACATGGTACAACTGCACATGCGTGCCATAATACTTTGAGCAGGGTTGTAGGGGCCTTGGAGGTTCATAAAGGAGTAGGGTAAATTTATCGTTTACAAAGGTTTAGTTCTGCACCGGAAGGAGGTGAAATTATTTAAACATGTGCATTAAGAGAGCTTTCCCTAACTTTAGGAACAATTGTGCAGCTGAGAGTTGAGAGTACCCTTAACCCTTTTTTGGACTAGTGAAGGCGAGGGGAGCTCTTTAGCCCGTTGGTTCTAACTTCTGTTACAGAGCAGTTATGAAGGTGAAATTTGGTAGGAAGTTCCCTTTACCCTAAAAAGACTTCAAAAATTTTGGTACAAATTGTTTCTGGTCCCAGGCTTCCTGAGATATGGCGTTACATGTAACCATAGGCAAAAATGCCAATGTTTTGCCCACTTTTGCACGAAAATCACGTCTTTGCCTGCAAAAACCCGATATGTCGATCATATTTGTTGAAATTTGTTTCAATGGAATTGGTTTTACTGTTTTGCATTATATTATTACAATCAAAAATATATTCCATGAGTTTAATGTGGATTTTTTCAAGTTTTAAATTTTCTGAAAATTTCAACCCTGTTTTGAAAATTGGCCCAAATCACGTGACCCGTTGACCCAAAATATGTCAAATTTGGCCAGAATACGCATCGACAAATTTTATGAAGGTACCTACCTCAATATTTCCACAACGGCACATGATATAGCCATGAAACTGGGAGGGTACGTAGTCGTTGGTATGAACTCTTCAAAATACCCCATTGACCCCTGTCATTGTCCTATTGTCTCGGTACACAATAGTTTTGTTTTGAGACAATAGGAATGCGTAATTTGAATGTGCAAATTAAAATGACGTAATTATGAAAATTTATTCGATAGATTGCATTTTTATGCACTAATTTGTTACTTAGGGCACTAGATTACGTCACTACAGAAGGCAAAATAAGGGTTTTTGAAACTTTGGACATGTATGACGATTTCTGATTAACAAAAGAACAATAAAACAATGGGAATTGACCCAAAATTTGAAATTTTCAGTTCAGATGATGTCTCAATAAAGTTTGTGAATAGCCAGCAGATGCCAGCTCGTAAAATTTACTCCTCTTTGTAGGCAGCAGAAAAACTACCAGGGCCCCCAAGCTAAGTAGGGTTCAGCAAAACACTTTATAAAGTTGTTTGATGTAGTTTACTCTGATATGGAGCTAGCAAAATTAGTTTCTTGGAGCAGGCACACCACAGTGGATGTATCATTTAAAATCAAAATCCTTAGAATAAGTAAATTTATCACACAAAGAAAGAGGAGCAACAACTGACAGTACAGTGTAGCTGTAAAGATTCTTTTGTGCATCACATGTCATTACTAAGACATTGATAATAAAAAAACAGCAGGTAAGTCAGCTAAGAACTGCATGTTTCATCAAGAACATCAAATTCGTGTGGAAGCCTAACGGATCATTAATATATTTTTTGTACCCTGGGCAGTTTCTGGACTAGCATAGATGCTCTTATTCTATACCAGCACAGCACTGCATCATATCCCCTGAGTCTTTATGACAACCACATAGTAAAGAGGAGGGACTAAAGGAACCTGGCACTGCAGCTCTGCATCCTGCAGCATGCTAAAATTTTAACAAGGGGGATTTCTTTCAATGACAAAACACAACAATGATCACGAACGACGCTGTTATATGCAGATGAATTGAGATGATGGAGTAGAAACTCCAGAGAGTCAGGTGTACTGTCACCCTATTACAGGGAAAAGGTTATCTGACCTGAACACGGACAGAAAGATTGCCTAAAAAGGAAGAAATCGAAAAGAAAAACATAGCCAGGCCACAGCACTAAAATCCAACTTCAGGAAGAAACAACGCAGACAACCAGGAACCATCTGTGCACCAGCACGTGAGAATCTGGCTGTGGCTTTAAGCATATTTTAGAGGGGCCCAACATTCAGCCCTGGTCAGTATCCTGAAAAGATGGTGGTGTTACACTGATAACAATACAGATCGGAACAAGAAACAACAGATGAACAAAACAGTACAAGGAAATTAGATATGAACTAGCTGTATGCCCGTCGCAAACGGGTTCATCCCATCCTGCTCTGATACAGAAAAGGGCTATCGGAAGAGGGGCTTATTGGACCCACTTTTTTTGCATTTGATGCTCTGATGCAGAAAGGGACTCAGGGTTTTTTCCAGAGCTTTCCATACGTCGATATTCGACGAAAAGAACTCAATCTTTAAATTGAGTTTTTAAACTCAATCTTTGACACTTTTCTCAGGCAAAATAGAAGCTTTACGACCAAAGATGTAAGATGTCAAAAGAAAAACTTCCGTGGATATTTCGATATTCGACGAAAAGAACTGAATCTTTAAATTGAGTTTTTAAACTCAATCTTTAACACTTTTCTCGAGCAAAATAGAAGCTTTACGACCAAAGATGTAAGATGTCAAAAGAAAACCTTCCATGGATATTTTCATGTTTCAGTTTCCCGTAGCATATGTACGGTCAGTTCCGGCTGAACACGGGTGACTTGGTCACATTTCTCTGCGAGCACTATGCCTGCATAGATTGCATCTCTTCTTATTGCATCATTTCTCATTGTATCATGATGATCAGTTTCATTTAAACCTAACATCTCCACAGCAGATCTGGTGCAACGAAATAATGTGATTTCGTATTCAAGGATGTTGCATCGTGCTCAAGCCGGCAGTTGTTCAGTGAATACGGTAAGACAGGAAAGCAGAGCAGGAAAACCCATAGTTACCTATCCTCTCGTAAAGCATACTCCTAAAGCCATGTTGGGGTAGGAGGCGGAAGAAGAAGAACCAGAACCCAGTTGTTGACAAGACTGTACGCCCGCAAAAAAAAATTTTACTCTGCTTTTTCTTTAGTCGTCAAAGTTTCAACTTTTGAGAGGCTTTACTAGCCAGTTTCTTATGAACGGGCTTCCGGCCTTCGTCTTGCATCCATGATGTTTACTGCTGGGTCTACTGCCACTCATTAATATCCATCCTAGGACAAGCTTATAAATGATCTGGAAATTTTGTTATTGAATGCTGTAACGATCGTGATGGAGGGTCTTATCAATTTCGAATAAATATGTTGTTATAGTGTATCCTTTAATGATTTTTCGTTATATTAACATTAGCTATCGCTAATTTTTTCCAGATAAAACAGATAGCCCCAGGCAACTTAAGCTCCTTCTAATGAGTTCATAGATACAAAGTGATACCTTGTGTCCTTGTGGTGTCCTTTGGTCAGCGGCATATTAAATCCAAAATGGTATCTATTGCTTCGAATGGACGATCTTCAGCGTTTAACATGGGCAATAAAAAGCCCTGACAAGCAAGGAGCGAGAATTCAAGGGGTGTTCTGAGGTACAGAGATGTATTTTCCGTACTTTGGTATTTTAGGCAGAGAGTGTTATGTCTGCAGACAAACCAGGTGAGGAAGGCAGGTTGGATTCTGCCCATTAAAAGCAAAGCAACAGGCTTTGGTTCTTTGCGGATATTCTCAATTTTGCCGAACAGAAGAAACCAAATGTCGAAGTGCATACAATAGACGGCAGATACTTACCTACGGCAAATTTTGTTGATTCAGAGGATTGGAAACACTAAACCATGTTCCTTACAGTACTTACTGCCGACATGCCCAGCTGGTAGCGCCGGTCAAGTGTCCCATGTGCCAAAAAAAATATTTCAAGCCCTGCTTTATGTTTTCAAAAGTTTTATGATTTCCTGTGATAATGTTAAGATGTGCCCTGCTTTTGTCAATATTTCTACTAAGCTCAGAATAGAAGCAGGGGAACGCATTTTCCAGCCTTCTAAGAGGGTCAAATTCCAAAATTTTCCCCTTGGACCCAACCATGGTGGGCCTTCACGGAGATAGTGTATCGAGTACAAGTAAACAAGATAAAAACTCAATCTTTCACATCATAATCGACGTAAGAAAAAATCTCTGGAAAAAACCCTGCCACCTGAAGTCATTATGCTTTGCCAGCAATGCAGGATTCTATACCCATGCTTGTGGTCAAGATATTCGTAGCAATGCAGTCCCAAGATGCATGATGAACAAAACACACGGCAATAGTCATAAGTGACGGTACTCAAGGTACAGAATTATATCTGGAGAATGACTGACACTTCCACCCTCTTACAGGGTTAGTGGCTGTCAATAATCTGAATACAATGGAAAAGAAAACGCGACAGACCGACACAATTTATCAAAACAAAGGTGCGCCAATACTGAAAGTACCAAAATTTGTGGGGCTACAGTACATGGATGCCAGCACTTGAGAATCTTGGCCGTGGCTTTAAAGGAGAACTAATGGGTGCACAAAAAAATTTTTAATATGAAAGATAACAGTCAGAAAATGTTGTCAACACTATTTTTTAAGATCAGAGACGTTTTGTTGACATGAGTTTTCATAATTTAGTATGGTCACGCTCGTTGCAATCTTCGTCTGTCTTTCCGCACTGAGCAGCGGAAAATCGACATGGTTTTCCGCGGAACAGCTATGGTGATGCAGAATCCGCACTACGCTAAATCCGAAGGAAAGTAACAACTCTGAAAGTCGACTCATCGAAAAGAAACGAAGTTCAAGCACAAGAATCATGGAGTATATTTAAGGGTCAATTAAAATGAAATCAACTACTTATCCTACCTTGCAGCTTTCTACGAAACTAGGCCTTTCTAGGTTGTGTTTAGTATATACCAATTCAAGCCTAGCTCTTCAATCAGAAATAAATATCAATCTACATTTACTGAAACCAAACCTCAACTCCCACCCAGCCACATACACCGAACCACACATACAAATTCGTGAGATCAAGTTCAGGGATCGGCACTGAAATTCGATGACAATGTGGTTTCTACAACCTGAATGCAACGCAAGCAATTATAATTTAGCTTGCACATCATAACATCGCAATGCTGATATTAAAAAAAGAAAGCATTTTATAAATTGATAGTTAGGACAGGCTATTGATTAATTGATTTCGAATGTAGATTTCGCGACTGATGTAATGACTTTTTCATGCTTCTTTGTTTACCCTCCTGGCAAGCATTAGGGAGCACTGGTGAAGTAAAGATACGCCAACTAGGTTGTCAATTTAAACACAATTGCGTTACTTGAAGCTATGTTCGGAATCTATTTTTATGAAGTGGTAGCTTCAATCTGCTTCGTTTGATTGCTTTTTGAATCTTACTTTGCGAAGAGAAAGGTAAGATCGTTGGTCTTGCTCAGCGATTCGCGCAGTTTGTTTTCTTTTGATGCTTTTTGTTGCTGGAGCGGGTTTGACGTCACTGACTTACCACAATATTAGAACAGAGACTGTCATCTTGTGCTCCCAAAGCTCCAAGACAGCGACACACCTAGAGCAAAACTGACGCCGAAATTAGATTAGAGCAGGGTAAACAAAATGCAATAGGGAAACGAAACGGCTAAAAAGGAATCTTCATGCATGTCGCTAGCATTTGATGTGAGGTAGCCTAAATGGCAAACTAGTTGAGAATTTGAAAAATTATGTTTTGGTAACAATAGGGTATCTGCTAAGTGCGTCAGGGCTTACTTCATGCCATGGCTTGCGATAGCAGGAATTCCATGAAATTTAGAGAACAAAGAGAAAGGAATTCAGACGAATGTTAAAATTCAGACAACTGTTAAAAATACAAATTTTAAACCTTAAGTTCTGAGTGACACACAAATGCGTTCACGGCAGTTCCAAGCGACGCACATATGTATTTCGTAACCGTACCTCAAGAAACCGAGTTTAAATTATGTAATTGAAGTTTGCATGCGCCAAGCGAGCAATAAATTTACTCTCTATCAAATACGGATTCTTTCAGTATGCGGCATGCCAAGAATAATAAGTGATTAAGTGCAAATCAAAGTGGTCAAAGTCGAAGAAAACCATAGCCTCTCAGAGGAGAGGATGCAGCTGTGCCAGTGCGAGAAAAAAGTCTTTCTGGCCATATTTATCAGTAAAAAGCTGACATTTATGCAAATAAATTTGGTGGTAAGTGTCGTGTCATTTTTTATGTGGATAGGTGCCGTTTACATTGATGATGTAGCTGTATCTTGCTTCTTGCAGTCCTTTGATAGGTGTGATTGATGAGTAGGTTTAGGGTTGCCAGAGGGAGAACATGGGCTGCTTCTAGCTTTCTGTCCCTGTGTCTGAACAGATGCTTTATGATCGTTACCTAAAATCTGAAGTTGATATAAAGGTGATTCTTTCAGTGAACAGGCAACAAGTCAATTTCAGGGGCAAATTTAGCTGCATTGTGTGGCCATCTATACTGGCATTAGGGGGAGCATGTGGAGCCAGTCACTGCCTGGGGCAAGTTTCAACGATGCTAGGAACCACTTGTCTTTTTTTAATCTTGTCAGTCATGGTTTCTATGCTAGATAGAGTGCAACTAAGCTTCAGTTTCGAAGAAAAATTATCTTTTAGTGCTTTTCTGACATTTTTTTTTTTGCGTCAGTGCTATGGGAACGAAAATTGTGTCATATTGGTCATAACGGATTTTTATGCCACTCAAATTCTTCATACTCTTAAGTTTCTCAAGTGACCATTGGACACTATATTTGGATATTTTCTGAAAGTTTAGGATATGAGGATTCCCAGAATGGGTCAACCATTGATTTATCTTTCTGAGTTGGCGAGATATAAGCATTTATGCAAAGAGTAGGAAAACGCTCAAAATACTGTGTGCACAGGAGTCATGACCATACAAAACGGCGGAGCCTAAGGGTTAAGATGATTTCTAATGACATATCATATCTCGAGAAAAGGCGATGGTACCACTAACAACAGCAATTAGAAAAACGCCTGACGACTATAAGTCAACATGTATCAAGAGTGTTGATGAAACTCTCAGACAGGTTAGACCATATCTGGTAGCAAAATGCAGAGAAATGGGGTTAAGGCAGTCTTTCCTGGACGTTGACATAACTAGGTCACACAGTCATACAAAGGATGATGAATAGTTATTATTTCCATGCTGCTACTTCATTGTGTCAATGGCTTAGATCTCTTAAACACAGGCTGTTTAAAGCCCCTACTGCTAGATGTATCTGACTAGAGTACCTGTGACCTCCAACCCCACGTCATGCCACAGCATTGTGTAGACCCAGCTGCAATAACTCATAAAGTAATCACAGAGAAAGGGTCACACAATAAAAGATACGAAAAAGGAAGTCACATAAAATGTGAGCCACAGATTGGCATTACATTTTATCTAAAAGGATAAGTATTTCAGAGTATTCCAATCCCTCCTGCCAGTGCTTCTTCAAATCATCTCTATTGCAGTACAGTAATGTACGACAGCGTGAAAGTTTCTCCCTCAGAACCTCAATATGTGACCGACATGCTAAAAAAACGAAGACAAAGAATCGCATTCAGTTACTGATACACATACCCACGTCTTGGAAGAGCACAATAGAAGACAATCGATCCGCAAGTAAGATGCCACATTTGGTTGAAAAATACATCATAACCATATGCAGTGGAGGGGGGGAGGGAATTTACCCACTTCTATTGAATTTATAGCACATCTTGTTCTTGACTTGAGGTAGCGATTTCTGCTTCTAAAACTTCCAATATTACTTCCATTTGCACGTTTTCCAAAAGTTTGAGGCTGATATCATTAGTACAAGAAATTTTATGGGCATAATGGTACCTATGTGTGGTGAAAATTAGGTCAGAATGAACTAAAACATTGTCCAATTTTCACAATGCCATTGGAGTTTGTTGCAAAGCATTGCTTTTTCCTTAGTAGCACATAAGCTTATACTATTTACTGCTATGGATCTGAAACATATTGCTGACTTTATGATGAAATGAAAGAGCCAAGCCTTTACAATAATTCAATATTGAGTATTTTCAAAACAAAATGTGTATAGTTCGAGCGTTGCGCTCAACTACACGTATACCGTTATGCCTGCAAAAATTTGCATAATTAGGCAACACTAGCAGCTGCTGGACTTTAGGACTAAATATCTCCAGAACTGCACAAGCTTTAGTCATGAAATAAAAACTGTGTGTCATGCGTTGTTGAATTCTATCATCTGACAAATGTCACTATTGACCATGGTTCCCATTTAAGCTATGTATTTCAATCTATTTGACCTCAGGCATTTATCCAGGCACTTTTCTATCACTGAAAAACGGTTGTAGAAACTCAATCTTGAATTGAGTTTTGAAATTCAATATGACTTTGTTGAATGATGCCAAGAAAGAATTTATGTACTGGGTGCTACATTCTTCTATTGCTGTATTTCCAGTGTTCTACGAACTTTGCAGAAAAAATAATTATCCACATTGTATCACATTCACAAAGGTCCCTCCAGTTGATGATTTGAAGACTTCAAAAAGTAAGATAAGCTTTCATAACAGAACTTCTTCTTACGGAGATCACTCAAACATAAAACAAATTTTTTTTGCGAAATTTTCAACGGTTTATTAGACACAGTCATCATCAGCGCGAGAGTAAAAACTAAGTGACAGTTGATAAGTACATTTGAATGTAGAACGTGTCAAGTCGGTAATTGACACTCGCATAAGATGTCATCTCTAAAAGATAAGATAAGCTTTGTCTCTTAAGGCTTTGCCTGAGACCAACTTAGACATGCTTCTATTGGCATCTCAAAAAACGACTCAATCTTTGAATAAAAAATGGAGGTAGCTCAAAAGGCTTGGATAAATGCTTGGACCTGAACTACAAAGCATACCATGCCACATCATAAAAACAGTCAGCAAGAAGATATATTTCAAATGAACACCTTGGGCAATCCAGTATCAATGAATGCTTGCATCAATCGGAAAACATGAAAGAAATGAAATAAACAGCATTGTCATCTTCAAGTGAATTTATGCAATACCAGATGCTCCCTCCTAAAGCAATGTATTGTGTAAGGATACACAGGCATAATGTGCACGGCATCGTTTTAGACGTACACCTCTCAGCAGTAAGCAGTTCTGCGATAAGTGGACTGTATTCCAGATAATTTCTCATTGAAAATTCATCTACAAAGACATTGATCAATGTAGACATCTTCGTACACTCAACACCTTTTCTATCTTCTGAATAGAAGACTGCTCTAGCAGGGGTGGAGACAAGATTTTAACGACGTAAAGCAAAATATTGAATAAAACAACAAACACAAGGTTATGTCCCAGGAAGCTTACTAAGCCAAACAAGACATTACAAACCAGCAAACTAGGTACGCATATTTTTGCAACAAATCCGTTTAAAATGAACCTAGTACTAACCTACCAGTTCTCAAATGCTTAGAAACATAACATCTAAAATGTAGCTGCTAGTTCAATACTTCAATCAACTTGACATGCCGTGATTTACTATCGTGAAAGACAAAGTTTCATAAAGAATTTCACAAACACTTTCAACTTATTGGAGAACAGATGCTTCACAGAGCCTCTCCAATACATGGAAGCAGAGAATGAAAGCAATACAGTCAGAAACGGGATATGACTATAACAGGTTACAATGATGAGGTATCACAAAATAAAAATAGCATCTACCTTGCACTCTAGTGACTACAGAACCAAATGACTGAATCGTTCGTTTCAGATTATCCTGATTTCCTGAAAGCATGATAACAAAAAAATAATTTCCAATGGGCTAGAGAGTGATGCACTCTAGCAAAGTATGCCATATTCAGATTTTGAGAAGTTTCTATAATGCAGCAAGCAGCAACCCACCAAAGCAACCACGATCAGCTTATCCTAACTGATGAACACGAGCACTTGTCTCGTCTAATGTTCAACCTAGTAAGCTCACTGCCATACGAGTGACATCACTCTCATCTACGAACAAAAACAATCCTATTACATGGTAAAATTCCAAACATGGCGCACCAGCCATCACAGTGAGCACAACTACAGGTGAGCAAAATAAACGACTTGCACCGTGAGCAACATAACCTGAAGTTAAGGGCTTTATACGGAAGTGGCACATACCCCAAAGAGTGGTAGCACTCTCCCCCTCTTACAGGGTTAAGGTAATCTGTTGATGACAGGAACAGATCCTCAAAACCAACAGAAAATAGGATGTTAGGCAGAGTGGGATGCCTTAATGATTGGTTAGGCGAAGAACTACACATGTACAAGGCAACTGGACATAACAAGAAGCGAGGAACAAACTAAACTCCGAGATTAACAGGAAGACTACCACCTGCGTGCCAGCACTTGAGAGACCGGCTGTGGATTTAAACATGTTTTACGGGCCCAACACTCAGCTCAACTCAGATGGTATGCTAACTCGGAGCAGGAGACTGAATCCACGCCGGACAAATACACCGAAAGACCACAAAACAACACAGTTATAATGTTTACAAAAAATTCCGCACAAAATTTAAACAAAAAACAAAACAAAAAAACAAACAAAACAAAACAAAATAACCCCCCAAAAAATCAATAAACATACTGGCCAAAATAAAGGAATGAACAATTAAATAATTCTAGAAAAATATTTACAGTATCAAAAATTCGCATATTTACACGTACATTCATCTACATGGAACGTAGGCCTACGAAATAGACAACCTCCCAAGATCGCGGCTTTAGTTTGTGCAAACGTAAAAGAATAAGTATGAAGTCACATTCTCCAGGTCTGACAGACTAGCTTCAGTGAATGCAGCGTCATTGCATGAGCCAACAGTCAGCCTTAGGGCAGTTTACATACGCCCAGTAGTGGTCACCAGCCTGGACAGAGCCGGAGTGATTAATTGTGGCCACAAGACGGAAGAGTTGAGAGAAGGAGACTCCCTCATCAACAGATACGGGAAGACGTAAGGTAGGCTTACCGGCAGCCAGACAAGAACCTGAGTTTATATCCCTTACAATAGCACCGCTATGAGCTTTATACCGCTTCAATTGAAGGATGAGAATTTTTCCCACCTTAATGATGTGCGTCTCTTTAGTACTTGTGCGTAAGGTCTTGCACAAGGGGCAAAACCAAGATTCTGAACCAGAAAGAGTTTCGGGTCGCCAAAGGCATAACAATCAACTATCTCACCCTAAACATCCTTACACTAAGAAAAAGCCGGGAACCATGTTTTTGTCCAGAACTTCCTAATTTCATGAAATATCACAGCCTTGTTTGTGCATATAGGACAATCACATATACAAAATCTGCTCCGAATCCCAAGAAGATACATATCTGGCACGGACCAACAAAGGCATAACAAATCAGTAATGTTTCAGAATACTGTGTCATGATCACCAGCAAAAGGGAAGGGCAAATTATTTGTGGGGTTTTACAAATCACTTCAAGGACAGCAATGCTGATTTCATTAGAATATTCTAAAAGGTTTCCTGAATGTTGAAGCCGATTTCCGTGATGCTGCTTAGCAAAATCTACATGTTCCAGAACGTCAGGGTTTGCCTGTGGTAATTGAATGAAAAAGCTAGTTTTGAACACGCTATCATAACATTGCCGTAGCAGGTTTAGCTAGTGAAACCTCAACAATATGTCTGTTTAGCAGTGCCTTGTATTCAATGAACACTACACATATATGTGACCCTCCACGCGAAAACCCACCAATTCACCTTCCATCTACCGTTTCCTATCGTTTCTGATCACTTAAGAA
>JAOBRC010475122.1:0-11771 GCA_027575255.1 Scolionema suvaense
GGAGAGTTGAAATTTTCACCCGAGTTGAATTTCAACTCGGGTGCAATCTCAACCCTACCTCCATGTAAATGCGGTCTTAGTAAAGGGTCTAACTATAGGGTACGAAGACGTTTAAACTGGAACACATGTCTCAAATCCATCTATGGAGGATGTGAGACATTCATTTCAGGGTTGAGCATGCCTGATTATAACATCTTAACAATCATCTATCATCTAAACAATTTTATAACTAGAAAACATTGTGTCTTGCCAAAGTAAAAGAATGGATATATATCTTGCGTGAAACGTCACGTTCAACCAAAATCTAATAATCCAAGTTTGAAGGATCCCTTTGTTCAACAGTACTTAGAAACACCACATAAACAATTTGTCCTAGTACCGATTGATAAAGCATCCAGTAATGTGACTTTCATATGCGAATGATTCTTTGTTGAACCTATACTGAAGGAAATCGGACATCTTAAAGCTCCACGCACTACGTATGATGTAGGCAAGCAAACAAACATGTGAAATCGTAGACAACAATTCAGAGTACTGCAAAAGAGATAGTATAGTAGCCAACCAGAGAAGCTTCCCAATTTGAACTAGAGGGACAAACGTTTGATCATCACATTTCTAAGAGTCATCAATGCGTTTGAGTGACACTATGAAATTGTGTGCTGGTGGAAGGTGATTGAAAGATCCTGATTCTGCCCAAACTCAATTTTCAAATACTTTCCCAAGCGGAGATATGATGGACGATGAAAGCAGTGTATTACCTGAAAAAATTGTCTATAGGCGCGGATTCGGGAAATATTGCGACTAGCTTCTGGTAAAGAGAGTAATAGTATAAATGGCGAGCTATGTAACTGGGTGTTACAAGGGGATATTGCGCAACCTCTGTCTCTTCCATGACAGAGCTCTCGAACTATTTTGAGAGCTTAAGGAGTAAAATTTTTCGAAGTTTATTTTATCGAAATTTGTTTGTGCGATTTTGACCGTTTTTTGGAAAAACATGTTGTGCAAAACCTGCTAGTATTCATCCAGTGGCAAAAATTTCGAAAGTTTTACATTGAGCCAGTTGCAAAAATTTATTCCACAAAGTTTCAGAAATGCATTGAAGTATCAAGCAGCCAATTCAATGCTGTAAATCTTACTTTTGCCTTTTTTAATGCTTTTAAGACTAGTTTACGTCTCTCTAAGCCTGACGAATGAAGTAGAACATCCTCCCTTTTAATCACCAAAAGTGATGCAGGACATACAATCGAAAAAATTTCTGCTGCCAAACTAATCAAACAGCTTTCCATTACAGAATTTTCTTCTGAGAAATACAATTTTTTCAAGTCTGAATCACAAAAGAAACTTCACCAAACCTTTCTTAGTCTGCATGTTAAACTTCCTTGATGATAGGAAGAGTTTGGAGTAGTACTAAAATGATTAGTAACTTTATTGAAAGCCTGCACCATTATCGCAAAGTGAAAATGTCACTTTTATTATTTAATGAATAATGAACAATGAAAATCAAGCATATGAAGCAGAAAACAAAGACCTCAGTATGTTCTTTAAAACTGGTTTACTTGATTGAAGATTAAGACTATTGCTAATCATCCAGTTATACAAGCTGGCACATCTGTATTTGAAGTGGTACAAACATGAGGAAGGATTAGTAATGAAAATCAAGCATATGAAGCAGAAAACAAAGACCTCAGTATGTTCTTTAAAACTGGTTTACTTGATTGAAGATTAAGACTATTGCTAATCATCCAGTTATACAAGCTGGCACATCTGTATTTGAAGTGGTACAAACATGAGGAAGGATTAGTAATGAAAATCAAGCATATGAAGCAGAAAACAAAGACCTCAGTATGTTCTTTGAAACTGGTTTACTTGATTGGAGATTAAGACTATTGCTAATCATCCAGTTATACAAGCTGGCACATCTGTATTTAGTAATGGTAAGCAATCAGATCAGAGATAACTTGAAATAACTTCTGAAAATTCCGTGGAGAGCATTATTTTTCCAATCCTATGCAAATAAGCAACGTTTATAGTTCAATTAGATCATAGAGGTTCAAACTATCATGCTTAGCATACCAAGGGGAGACATTGTCATTCAGGTTGGAATAAGAAATGACCCTGAGAGGCTTATTTTGCAATGCACAGAACTGTGACAGTTTTATTTTAGTTGTTTGTCTCTGTACCATGCTACCGTATTAAAGGAACACCGCAGTAATTTTTCATGTATCCTCAAAAAGTTTCTCCATCAAGACCTGAAGCAAGATTTCCTGCCAAGTGTTCTAAAAATCAACCTCAACAGAGTTTTTCTATTCTTATCCCTCAGACGAAACACTGGTTCAAAGAAGAACCAGAACAACCAATCAGATATGGAGCATTGTTCCAGGAACCAATAGCACGTGACACCGACATCAGAAATGTCAGGGGGTAGCAATGGTTGTTTGAAAAGTGTATCAGCCACGCATTTTACCTCATAGGCTTATTTACCACGTATAGGTGTAAACAAAATTAAATTGATAAATTACCTCATAGGCTTATTTACCACGTATAGGTGTAAACAAAATTAAATTGATAAATTACAAGGTCTTTTTTGAGAAATTTGAGAAATTGTTGTGGTAATTGCTTGAAGGAAATCCTTGATTTCTTGGAGGAAATGCCAGCTGTTCTGTTCTCTCTGTTTATAAAGTTGTGCGACCGTGTGACAAGGACAGAAGAAGCAATAAAGTTAGGAGCTTGATATCGATATTATGCTGGCAAATGAGGATTTTGCTAACGGATGCATTGATTCAAATGAGGTTTTTATAGAAAAGTTATACATCGTGTCTCTGGAGATTGTGCTGGAAATTAAAAGTTGAGTAAGTGAGAGACAGTGAAACTTTTAAGGAGCTGATGCCTGTGACAAAATGCAGCAGTTCCAGTCCTGATCGTATGTGCAACGATGAGCCTGACGGCGAAAGGTTTGCGCTTGTTTACTTTCTGTTCGAGATAGTCGGACGTTGGAATTACTGTGGTAGTTTGCAGCTACGAATTTTGCTATGTATGTAGCCCTACCAACTTATAATTTACCTGCTACTTATTCCTAGATACAGTCTAGCTATCTCTACGTTTACAACTATGCAGGCTATTCACTATACACATTGCATCAGTTTGCTGCGCTTTTCCGTTGCAGGATTTAGTAGCTTTTGACTTCTATTTCGTACTATACAGTAGCTGAATGCATTCTCATTTATGACGGTGGGGGCCATGTGACTATCTACCGCGATTTCTAAGTCATGGCTGGATGACAGTCATTTCTTTCATACCCAGGCCTCAAAACAAACCGAAACACTGCCGAAACCTCGTGTTGCGCGAGGTTGGGCGGCCGAGTCTGGGCGGCCGAGTCTGGGCGGCTTTGCTCCAGAAGATGGTGGCGACCGTATGCCACCTTTTTGATGCTGAATTTTGAATACTGTTGCTGATTTGCTATAATTGATTTGCTGATAGTGTTATTCAGTCCCAACGCTAGCTTATAAACCTTACTTGCAAAATTGGTGCAGTGTTCCTTTAAAGATGCATGTGGGAAATGCCAAAAAAAATATAATGACCTTATTAATGTATGAAGGGAAACATACAGTCTCACTTGATATAAAATTCCAATTGCTCTGCTAAGCTTCTAAGTGAGTTCGTTAATATGATGGCTCCAGTTGAGACATGAGTCAATCAATACTCCAAGATATTTTACTTTGCTAGCTGCATATATCTTCTTTCCTTTTATTCTGATGACGAATAAAAAGGCGACAACTGAAGAACAAAATGTAGATCAATATGGAATATTTGAATCTGAGCAAGCTTCTCTTGAAAACAAAATTATCAAATATTTCTGAAACAAGTACAGTAAGATAAATATGTTTTAGTCTTTTGAAGGAAATGACTGACATGGATGCAGGAATATTTATGGTTGAGAATTTCCCCGCAGTCTCAGGAGTGCAAAAGTAAGCAGTATCATACAGATTAGCGACAAGTTTTGTCCCAAAGCATTACCTCTGTCTTTTTGTTATCTTTGCGAAGGGCTTGATCTGTCAAACATTAACCTAATTTATTTTACCGTAATTATCTGAATGAGCGCCGGGGCGCTCATTTAATTTTCTACCTTTCAGAGGGGGTGCTGATTTGAAGGGGGCGCTCATTCAGGCCGGGGCGCTCATTGCAAAAAATGCAAAATAGGTACTGGTAATATTAAAAAGACAAAACAAAATACACTGGCTAAAGCTCTCTACGTCCATATCCCCTTCTTCATTCTTGTTCCGTTTTAGTAAACCCCCTTATTATAAAAAATAAAGAAGACTATCTCACTGAAGATACTTCTTCCCATGTTCTTCATTGTTTTAAACTATCTGAGTGAGCGCCTATTCTCATCATACATTACATGTTTCCAAATGAGCGCCCCCTTCCTTCGCTCATTTAAGCCGGGGCGCTCATTAAATTTCTCAGTTGTCAAGAGGGGCGCTCATTTGGGGGGGCGCTCATTTAAGTCAGGGCGCTCATTTAAGCCGGGGCACTCTTTCGGATAATTATGGTATTCTTTCCCTGCTTCTCTCACTCCATTCATTCAAATGCTCAATAGTTTCAAAACTCCTTTTCAAAGCATATGAATCGTTGATTTCTGCTTCCCATATGCATGCGTTCACTTCAGATATACTGTTCAATTTCTTCATTTGGATTACAACTTATTTCCGTGCCAAACCAACTGTATACTATTTTCCAAGGAAACTAACAATAGAAATTGAGGTCGAAAACGTATTTCCGAGGAGGTCAAGGCATTTTCCAAGACTAGGGCCCAAGTAACCATCGGTTTGAATGGGAAGTGAAAGCGGAGCATTTAACTCAATTTTTGCTTTGCCTTCGGTTCTCTGGCTACAATCACAATTTCCAGGTGCAGATAATGAGGTCGACCTTGAACGCTTACCGAATTATAATTAAGAGGGATGCTTCAGACGTACCTCTATATGGGCATACGGAATGGGATAGATCTGGGCCTGACTCTGAAAACAAGGTACAAAGGAAAAATGGTATACTGCTGGTGGCTACAAGAGTGTTCTCTTTGTTCCAACAACTATTGGCCCTGTCTTGGAAAGACTATTGAAACGAAAAGTAAAATTGTCTGACTTCAAACTATGTGTTGTGGAACAGTTGTCTACCAACCTAAAGAAGGTGTTGGAGAGGTCGAACGTTTTCAAGAATGATAGGTGTACTTATGATGATTGTTTTGTTTGTTCTATCAGTGATCGGGGACCTTGTTATGTGGAAACTGTAACATGTGAAGTTGTATGCATCTCTTTTCTGCACAAATTTGTTGATGAGACCTCGCATTCAGCCTATTCGAGAGGAAAGGAGCACTTTCAGATGTTGAGGAGAAAAGATTGTTCTTCTCCACAATGGAAACACGCATAGGAAGCGCATGACAGTGCATCGCCAGAGTATAGTATGAATGACATTGAGAGATTTGGTGGTTATACCATGCTGAGGCAGATTAGTGAGGCAGTTCGAATTCAGTGTGCGAATGATGAATGCCTGCTGAATTCCAGATGTGAATGGGTTCAATTCAATCTACCGGGCTTGAGTGTCGTGTAAACAACTACATAGTAACACAAAAAGGGCTTTTGTCCTAAGCTTCATCCCCTCGTACTCTATGGCATCTGCCACCTGTGACGTATTGGTGAATACCCAAAATGCATTTCTGGTTCTCTAAGTTTGCTCTGTGCAGCTCCTTCGTTTCTCTAAGTTTGCTCTGTGCAGCTCCTTTGTTTTTTCTTCCTCGAAGACCTCAAAGAGAGTGGATGCATTCTAGTCTTAAGGTGGTTTTCCAGCTTGCTACTAGTATTTAATTCTAAAACTATTCTTTGACATTGAATTGTCAATCTTTAGGTATATTGCTGTAGTTTCAGTGTTGATTGTGGATAGGGTTCGTTTTCTTTAACATGAGTTTGAGTAGCTCTTTTCTAGCCTCGTCTGAATATATTTCATTATCACTGATGCAGAAAAGATAAGACAAGTGCGTTCAGAGGTGGTGGGGGCTTTTTAGAGGGTACAAACAAATTTAGGGGGGTAGGGGCGTTGATGAACTCTGAAATACGATAGTATCCAATTAGGTATCTCAAGTTAATTTTTGCTTAGAGAGGGAGAATCCAGTAGAATCTTTGAAACTAAAAATTTTGAGGGTTATTATGCAAAGTCAACTGATGTCAGATAGTAGGTTTTTGTGATGTGACTCCTCCATGCATGTATCACAAAAGGTCACCATCTGAGGATGTTCACTGCGTGTTAAATGGCTTTCTGATTTGTGATTTGTTTCCACACATTCTGAAATGCGTGAAAGTTGTGACTGGCATTGGTATTTGCTATATGGTGTTGGCTCGGTATTGAGTACTTAAAACATTGACGAATCTGTCCAGGTCCTCAGATGCCACTTTTCCCGACACGGATTAAAGCAGCAGCTCCCATTAAGAGAAAGGTAGATATTTGTTGTCAGGTAAATGTGAAGTGACAGTACTGCCATTCGGACTCAAAATCTGAAGTATTTTGGCCAGAGCATCTTGGTGCTCAATTCTTAAAAATTCTTTATCCATCAGAAATTCAGATCCTTCAGAACTCTTAAAAGTCTTAAATTCAGAACTCTTAAAAGTCTTAAATTTTCAATTTGTCATAAAATATAAACATAATATGAAGATTGAATTCTAAAAGTGGGAGATTTATATTACGGCTGTTTTTACGTTGAATAGAACTAATTTTGCTCAAACTATTATCATTTATTTTCATATGATTTTGGGCACTGTCCCTTTAATATTGAGATTTCTTATGAAGCTTACATCTATATTGAGCAGTGTGCTCTTAGTTTTCAATATTTTGCTATGTTTGATTCTGTAGCAACGTGGTCGGAATGGAGTGGGAGCTGTGCACTTGATTGTATATATACGAAAACAAGACATTGTGTTGATGCGCTTGGGAATCCTGGCTTATGCGATGGAGAATCTATTGAACAAAATATGGTCCTTTGCCATGACGTTGAGCCTTGTATTGGTATGTGATAATGTCAGTGAAATGGTCTTCTATTTTGTTTATGTTTGCCTGCTGTTCGGTAACTTCTTAGTTTTTATTCGCTTATGGCAATCATGCTCAACCTCAAAAAGCTTCTTGCGGTTGTTTATGGTTGGACACTTCAATGTGTGTTGGGCTCGTATGTGGTAGGATGCATGAATAATTTTTAAATAATAAATTTTTTTACTCTAATTGTTAATGCGTGTGAATGTGCAAACTTTCTTCTCGCTCTTGAGTAGGAATTTCATCTGTGTAAGCAGACTGTTGGCATTATGAGACATGTTCAAAGCTTTTCCAGGTCACAAGTCCTTGTGCACAGATGATTCGCCTGATTTTAGCTCATGCTTTTGACTTTTTCTTCGTGGTTCATGTCAGTAGTCTCTGGCAGATATATCAAGTGCCTTCTAGGGATTCAGAAGTAGCGAATTTATTACATATGCCGTCATGGTAACCTATCGACTATACTTATACTGAGAAGTAGCAAATTTAGTAAATATGCCAGCATAGTAGCCTATCGACGAAACATATACTGAGAAGTAGCGAATTTATTACATATGCCAGCATAGTAGCCCATCGACTATACTTATACTGAAAAGTAGGGAATTTAGTAAATGTGTCAGCATAGTAGCCTATCGACTATACTTATGCTGACAAGTAGTGAATTTAGTAAATATGTCAGACGGAGCATTCATTCCATCAGAAAACTGTAGCATAATCTCACTCTTTTCCAGACACGTTTCCACTAAATGAACATTTGCTGTATGTCATTCATTACAACTCAGTGTTTTGTGATTTCTTCTCATCTCTCTTCAATGCTGCTACTGAACGTTTGCATGGTTAGTTCTACGTGTGAATCTTAGGGACAGAATAACTAATCTACCGTATTGGGCCATGGAACGTATCTGGTAATGCTTGTATTTTACTTGGGTGTAGCCATTTTTTCAACTTAAAATGGTATAAAATGGGCTCTGTTCCTCCCTTTGTTTTTCCGTCTGTCAGTCTGTCGCAAACGCTTTTCCCAGATAACTGCTCAATGGATTTTTCTGAAATTTGGCATGGAGGCCAAGAGATGTACCATATCTGCAAAACTTTCATTTGGCTTGCATGTGTTAATTACAGTACAGGGTACCATCGCATAAACATAAATTTCCGCAACTGCGGCTGAACGGCTCACGAGAATTTCAGGAGAAATTCATGAGCTGTTCAAAAAAATCCATCAAGCACTTATGTATTTGGAAAAACATTTGTGACAGACTGACAGAAGGTCGAGTGAAAGGAAGAACAGAGCTCATTTTTAAGTATGCATCCGCTAAAGCCAGAGTCCAAGACTTGCAAAATTGCCATCTGAACGATTGTACGTTTATATGTGATGATATGTGATTTATAGGATGCGGTAGACTAGAATAAGTCGTTTTCTTTCTTACTCTTTGTACTCTGCATAGCCATAACAACAAAACCCAGTCAGCGATAGTGAACGGAAAAACGACTGGAAGACATTGGCTCAAATCAACACAAATGTATACCCGGGAGCTCATACTCAGTATTGCACTTCCTACTGTTATCCAGAGACAAAGCGATCAGCAAAACGGGTGTTCTCATGAAGACAATGATAACAGAAGTCGCAGCAACACCTGCTGAAACTCGATGGGATCGTTCCCCCTGATAAAACTTCGATTTTTGATAAACTTGTTCAAGTCCATTGTTCAAAGCGTGCAGATGCCAATATGTTCTAGTCGTTTCCCGATTCTCTAGTCTGTTGCGTGAATTGCCGTGTGATGTTCTGAACGATCGAAACGACTTATCTTGTCTAAGGATGCGGTATTAGTCGAGTGTGTGTGTCTTGGAATTTTGTTTGTGAGTTTGTTATTAGAGGCAGAACGTAACGACAATATGCGTGGATTGTGGTAAGGTGGTTATCATGCTTAGGTGTGTGTGGATACCCAGGAAGGAGTGAGAATCTTTACCAGACGATGTGCTTTTTGTTCTTACACTATTATACTGGTCTTTTTTAGGTCTCACGCATTTCTAGCAATCTTTTTCTTGGTTCTTCCGCTGTTCTAGCGATCGTTATTTCTTTAGCTCTTACGCTATTTTAGCGATCTGGAAGCTGTTATTGTCGTCAGTGCATGGTCAGGCGGACCTACATCCGATGTTAAACATCGGCCTGACTATGCACTCACGATAGTAACAGCTTCCATCACTACGTCGCACTGATTCGCCTTCGTTCTGCTTTCCAGATATTTGAAACTTCTCTTCTTTCTTCTCTTTTATTCATTAGTTCTGCCTTAGCTGTGGAGATAAAAACTGCTTCTTTCATGGCCCTTGATCTGAAGTTTTATCCTTTGCTAGTACCTTAATGTTTTCCCAATCTAAGTTGTGTTTTGTGGAATGTAAAAGTTCTGATAATCCTGATAGTTTTTGTTCTGATTTCCTAATATTATTGTCCCCTGATTTAAAATTCTTCGCTTTGGACACTTGTTCTTTTAGCCTTGTAGATAACTTTTGTCCTGTTTGTCCAATGTATTTCATATCACACTCTTCCTCTTTGCACCCGACTTCATACACTACCCCTTCAGTTTGCATTATGTCATTATTTTGCATCATTGTCAACTTCTTCTTCAAAGTTTTCCCTTTAGTAAATATAACGTGTTTACATTTGTTATGCTGCTGTTGCACAAAATTACTCAGATACATAGGTCAAACTTCTTACTTCTTAGTTATACTCCAACTAAATTTACAAATAGATTTCAGCTGCGTTATCGAGCATTTATCCAAGCACCTTGATGAGCTAACTTCATTTTTCATGCTAAGGTTGAGTTTTTGTTATTTTTTGAGAGGACCATTTGAAGCAATTCCAAGTGGGTCCCGGAATAATCTCTAAACACCAAAGGGTATTTTACTACTTAAGGGATCTTTGTGAAAGGTGATACAACTCTGCAGATAGTGCTTTTCGGCAAAGTACATAGAACACTGGAAATGCAACAATAGAAGAGTGTAACACAACAAAAAATTACCATAAAATTACCACAAGTCCAGAACATAGATTCTTTCTTTGCATCATTCAATATAGTCCGATTAAATTACAAAACTCCATTCAAGATTGAGTTTCTGCCACTGTTTTTCGGTGGTGCAAAGTGCCTAGATAAATTCCTGGTTATATAAGCAGGTTTTGGCTGTTCAGGCCTGCTCAATGTGGCAAAAAGGAGAGATTGAAAATACCATAATGCCTCAAATAAGCGCCCACCCTGGAAGTGAAATTATTGAATAAGCGCCCCCCTCGAATAAGCGCCCATCCTTCGAATAAGCACCCACCCTTCAATCTTCAGTAAGCAGTGCTTGATTCAAATTTTGGCCAAGATGATAATTGAAATGCAATGTAGCAATAAATTTTGGATAAATTGCACAGTTTTTTTTACATTCTTATTTTTATCTTTATCATCATACGAACATGGTTACTTTTTAAACTGTTTGTAAATCTGTTTTTTAAATAAGTGCCCCCTCAAATAAGCACCCACCTAAAAACTCCAGAAATTAAGTAGGCGCCTGGGCACTTATTCGAGGCATTACGGTACGTTGAACTATGCTGAATCACCTTTATTGACAGCATGAAGGATAGCTGTTTTCAATCTTTTCTGAATTGTTATTGGACTCTTGGGAGCTTGAACATTTCACTTCACCCATCTTTCATCTACTTATTTTTAGCGCAATGGACCGAGTGGGTTTCTGCTGCCTCATGCCCGTCAACATGCAAGGTTGTTCAAAATCGTTTGTGCGTGTACCCAAACAATTCACCTGCCATGTACAAGTGTGCTGGGGTTGATAGTCAAAATGCTGACTGCTATGGCTCTGGTGATTGTATCGGTAAGTAATCATTTCATTTCGTTTATATATATGTTCCTTCGCCTGTTTTAGGGTGATTGTATGGGTATCATTTTATTTCATTTATATGTTCCACCACCTGTTGTAGGGTGATTGTATGGGTATCATTTTATTTCATTTATATGTTCCACCACCTGTTGTAGGGTGATTGTATGGGTATCATATTTTTATTTCATTTATATGTTCCACCACCTGTTGTAGGGTGATTGTATGGGTATCATTTTATTTCATTTATATGTTTTGCCACCTGTTGTAAGGTGATTGTATGGATATCATTTTATTTCATTTATATGTTCCACCACCTGTTTTAGGGTGATTATATCAGTGAGTTATCATTTTTTTACTGATATATTTCACAGTCTGTTGTTGGGTGATTGTGTCGGTGAGGTATCACTTTATTTTGTTGATATATTTCACCGTCTTTTGTAGGGTGATTGGATCGATAAGGTATCATTTTATTTTATTTATTTGTTTCACGACCTGTTGTAGGGTGATTTTATTGGTAAGGTATCGTTTTATTTTGTTTGTATATTTCACCTCCTGTTTTGGGAAAAATGATATTTTGCCAAATCAAGTTGTACTAACATTTTTCCGTTGCATACCTTGATTTTTCTGTTGTCAAATATTGTAAGCCTTAGGGGTCATGTCCAAATCCGAATTCAGACTCGCGGTAGTCTGTCCGCGCGGTAGTCGCACGTCTACCAAATGGGTCAGTCCCATTAAATTCGGTAGACAGATGAAAGGAACAGTAGCTCAAAATTTTTTTCTGGCCGATTGCATTGGTACTGCCGTACCTCAAGGAGATTTCATAGCCCTATTGCCAT
>JAOBRC010475233.1:0-11770 GCA_027575255.1 Scolionema suvaense
TCCTTTGTCTGTCCTGTCATCGACAGATTCTCATTACCCTGCAAAAGGGTGAGGGTGTTTACCATCTTCCGGAGAATTGATCTCCCATCGCAAACCTTCCACTTCAGGTTGTGTTTCTCACGATGCTTTTCGTGTTATCTACTCATCTCTTTAACATGCATACATGCATACCCTGTGATCATCAAGAGACACCCTATATCTACATCCTCGCTATTCAAGCGGTTATGAATAATCTTGACGTTGTCTGGGCGGACGGTGTCTGAGAACTTGGCTGGTGTCTTGCAGGAGGCAGGTGATGCTTACTCAAGGGCACGCACCAGATCACAACCATCAGTCGAATTTATCATCTTTTCTGGTGGTTCCAAGTCCTCAAGGACTTCAGTGCCTCTCAGATACGTATGGTTGCAGCGATTATTCCCGGAATGGGAGCCCTCGTGGCCGGAGCTGGTCTCCAAAGTTCATCTTCTATCTTCAATGATATGCGCTTCAGGCTTCGTGTCTGTGATCATCACTCAAGACAACATCCATACAATTTAAGCTAAAACAAAAGATAAAGTATATAGTCAATAACACATACATCAAGTTTCTTGTATTTTTGTTCGCATGGGAATTTTCCCAGTTGTTTCTAGTGGTTTTAGTCAAATGGGGAACATCACAAATGAAGCAGACCTTGTGAGTAGGATTGTATCGGTTTAACGCTCAGTTAACACCACATGCTCTTCGCTTTCGTTTTTTCAATCAGGCAGTTGGTGTAGCTTAAAAAACTTCTCCTTTGATGAGGCACCATCACAGACAAATGATCGTCAATGAAGCCAACACTCATCAGCACTCTGACAGCCTCCCATGCGCAAGGAAAATGTTGATCAGTGGTAAATCCAGTTGATGCGAAATATCCAAACGGCGAGGCTAGATTCAGAAAGATGCCCGGAACCATAAGGCACATCACAAGTGTTGCCAGATCTTGATGGCCTTTTTCATCAGGTTCCGTAGACTGTTGAATTCATCCAGCTCATGGTTTAGTGATGCCAAGTCGGTTAACGCAACCGCTTTGCCAGAACCACGAGAGTATACTAATCTGCTCTTAATTTTGATCTCATCAAAGACAAGTCTAACATTCTTCTTGAACTCCGGAAGGGTGGACTGAAGATAAAGTTTGATAGCCAGACTGCATATACAATAGGACGCAGTGATATTTATTTCCTGGAGTATACGACGCTTGAAATCATGACATAGTTATAGGTCATTAGATATATTTTCACATAATTTGAATGGTTAGTTTTCAAAGCCCTTGCTCTTTTAATAGCAAAGCCAAGTGGACCTGTGTCTAATGTTTAATATAGTAACAGAGAGGATTTGTTTCCACAGCTTTCATACATCATGCAGTCGGTGTTTTGTGCTGATTGTTTATTAGTTTACCATTCAAGTTACAGTTTGTTCCCCTCTTCTAAGTTGCTACTACAAAATACAAAGCGCATTTGTTGAGTAAATAAGTGCAGCAAAAAAAACAACGACATTTCAGGTCCATGCTCGTATTGACTTCCGATAGATGCTAAACTAATAAAAAGAAAACTAATGAATATTTTCAGATAGTGATGAATCCACATAGTTGCTTCAATCCATGAAAGAGTCAGATCCAACTGCGAAAGGACGTTCATACGATTTTGCAGTGCAGATATTCTATTTTCAATAAAACAAAGCAAAGATTAAACAAAACTCACCAGTGTCCTCAAACAGCTTCTGAGCAATATCGGAATTAAACCAACACCCTATTTCTGTTAAGTTGATATACTTCTCAAGAGTAGGATTGTGTGTGGCAAATTCAGAAAGGCAGATGTTACCAATTGTTTATTGGTTTCTGGTGATTTGAAGTATAAACTCGAGCACCATCGGATCATCAAAGGATGCCATCGCATGCTCCTCTTATCCTTCAAGGATAATAATTTCACTTGCTGTTCCCGAAGTAGTCGCTTTGGTGAGTTCTCAGGGGGAGTATCACAAGGATTCTTCTCAATAAAGGTTTTGTAGAACTTAGCGCTGATGCCTTCGTCTAGGTCTAACCCTTCCATGTCGATTACTGACTGCACTTTCTTTTTCATGCTGTCAACACTCCTTCGCAAATCACCCACTTGTTTCCTGGTGATACTTAACTTACGATGAATGGTCTCAGGGGACATTTACATGTTTGGACCCTTTGGGACTTGATCAGATTCTTCCTCTTCACAAATTCATCTTTTTATGCGATAACGTATGCCATACAGATTTCCTCGAACTTTTTCGCATTCTGAGCATCCTGATTTGAAGCATAAAGTTAAATTTTCACACAACATTCGCTGCAGTTACTTTCTGCATGCCAGAAGTTTCAACCTCCATGATAGGTAGTGAGTCCTTATCAAAGAATGTGTGACTTTGGAAACCACCACCTGCAAGCGTATGCTTAATTACATCTTCGAAGTCTGGGTTAGCTGGACAAAATCCAACACGGTTTTTCAGAAACGTAAAAAACCCTGGGGCATTGCTGCAAGTAATTATGCGTGAAAGTTCAGTGCATTTGTTTGCATCAGTGATATCTTCATGAGAGGCATATATCTTCCAGATACCAGAGTTTTCATATTGGAACGATAGTGGCGTTTTGAGGTAACCTACCAAACCATATCTTGCAAAGGAATTTGATTCAGTCTAGAATGATCAAAAACCAAATGTATTGGCTATCTGGTTCATACCATTAAAGAATGATAATGGCTCGTATGGAGGAGCATGATTCTTGAGCTTTAAAGAGAAAGGTTTCTGTGTTTTATGTTTTCCCCCATGAGGCTTAAACTGATTACGTACAATGCAGTTGTCCGTATGAACAGGATCCACGACCAGACCACCTTCTACACGATAGAAGATGGATTTTATTTTGCCTTGTCTAAGAACCGACGACAACTGTCACAAAGACGAAGACTCTCAACAGCAGAACCAAGGCTTGAAATGTCAATCATGAATAAGATGCTAATAATATCGCCGTAGCCTGTAACTGCTTTTACCTTCCTTCCATGTAATGCCACAGCTTAATACCACGCGGCTGACAAACCTCCGACAGACAGGAGTTATGATCAATGATATCTAAACCAGTGGAGTGGGCATATATGCACATGCTGCGTAATCGCCTGTTGTAAAAACAATGACGTTGCAGTTTTTACTCAGTACGTAACTTATTATTAGCACATTTCTCGATGATTTAATCAACTATCTCTTCATCAGTATCTTGAAATTGACACGTTTTTGCAAGACTCGCAGACGAGTGACATAAGAGTCTATACTTTCATTTTCTCGTTGACTACAACACCGAAACAGGTGACGTTCAAAATGCTTTTTTGCATCGGTTGGAAATATAAAGAAAGGGCTTTCACAGCGGACTCATAGGAATCTCCAGTATCTGGCAGAGTATCAAAGATCTCCTGTATAGACTCACGACCGCAATGAAGAAGGAGGGTACGCTACTGTTCCTCATCAGATACACCAGCTGCAGCAATATATGTTTTGAAAGCAAAAAGCCACATTGTCCATCGGGCTGCCAAGATAGAGGGATCACTCGGAGCACAAAAAGCTGGAGGACAGGACATATTCATCAATTGAGCCATAGTCGGTAGCAAGAATAACTAACAACTACTCGTAGTGCCAGTTGCAATGTTTCAGAAACACGAGATCAAGCGGCAGAACGTCCTGTCTGAAAGTTCCTCTTTCCAGCACTCAAACTGACACGTAACATGAGACTAACAAAGCTGACATAGGACGAGCAAAGGTGACATACATAAACGCGCACATAAAATGAAACACAACAGTTCGTACTTGGCTGCAAAGATCTAGTCGTTCCCTCTCAGTACGAGCCCTTTCTAGGAATTTTTTCTTTTCTTGATTGGCTTTAATATTTCGAATTGTGTGTGTGTTTATGTCGTGTTGCTGGTAGTTTTGGCTATTCATTTGTTTGTATTAGTCCGTCTGTGGTCTGTGTGCGTTTCTCACTTTCAAGTTCAGGTAGATCATCTGGGTAGGGCTGAGTGTTGGGCGCCCGTAAAACATGTTTAAAGCCACAGCCAGAGTCTCAAGTGCTGGCGCCCAGATGGTCGTTGTTGCTCGAAAAAGTTCAGGGTTTACTCCGCTCATGTTCATTTCGCTACGATGTCGACAACTGTAATTCCTCGTGGTCCAGTCAGGTTTTATGCCTCTTTTGTCTGTTGATATATTGTAGGGCACAACAAGATGTGGCAGAAATGTTACAAGTCGTGTTAGACGACTTGATTGGTTCGTCTTCAACTGTTAAAAACATGTTTAAAGCCACAGCCAGAGTCTCAAGTGCTGGCGCCCATATGGTCGCTGTCACTGATATCGGAGGTAGAAATACAGTTTGCATGGTAGAACCCATCAGGCATCAGGTTCCCAACAGGTTTTTTTTCTGCTAGTTCCATTATGTTTGTTTACGTCATCGACAGATAACCCTAAACCTGAAAAGGGTGGGAGTGCTTCACCACTCTCCGGAGATCAGTTGATTCTCCTTTTTAACTCATTGCGTTAAGCAGCGTTTTGCATGATCATCTTCATGTGTAGTATTCATCTTTACGATCGTGATCTATACTGCACATTCGAAGTTTCAAGGAAGAGGCACTCGTTACACCATGCAGTATACGCTCTTTTTATAAGCACCTGTAAATAAAAGATGAGCCTCGATGGTGCTGAAATTTTTGGCAACTCCAGGTTCAACAGGTGCCTAACTGGTGCCTGTGTAAATCATCAATGATTTCATCTAAATAAGTAAGGTTTCAAGTGAACTTGTCAGACTTTTACACTGTGTGCATTCTCGTTTTTACAGGAATCAGTCTAATTATTGCGCTTTGAGCAAATCAAGAATTGTTAGGCTCGCTGGAAATGGCTTCCTGGACTGCAGTATCTAACAGGCTCGCTGGTGGCACTTGATAATTAGGAAAACTTTTGAAGAGATGAGGTAATCCCCTTCCACAATTGTAGTAATAAGGGCACCCTGTGCCTGCGAAAGCATTCCATATTCCAAGTCATTACGATGTCCTGAGGGCTAGAAGTCATTTGACTTTATGCCTCACCAACGTGTGAGACGAACACTTCACTCACTAGCTGTGTATGGCTTTTCATCCCCTTACCATCGGTTGGCGTTGTGATCACGATCGCACCTATTTCTGTGAGCAGAAACAATTCGATTTTTCAGCATTTGTGCAAATTCAGCGTCTATAGACTGCCACATATCGGTAGCACCAAACGCCATGACAGACTATGCCGCTGAACGAAGCAATCACTTCCTTGAAAGCAAGGAACTAAGCTGAAAGGTTGTCAGCAAAGAACAGGTACTTTCGACATCCTCCTCTTCCAT
The DNA here is from genome assembly GCA_027575255.1 of Scolionema suvaense. NCBI lineage: Eukaryota > Metazoa > Cnidaria > Hydrozoa > Limnomedusae > Olindiidae > Scolionema > Scolionema suvaense. The sequence goes on from JAOBRC010475233.1 coordinate 5,381, forward strand.
GAATGGGATTAGAGTTTCCGCTACCCAGCCCTCTGAAATAACGGTATCGACCCAGGCATTTTGCTGAAAGTAAACGTAAACTGGATGACAAGCGCCCTTTCAGCCGGTAGGCTGCATTCGTTGCCCTTGTCCGCGAAGGACAATAGCAAGAAGAGGCTGCTGACCTTCAGTGCGTATACAGATCTGCAGATTGCCTCTTGCCTAGTCCAGGTCAAGGTTGCGATATCCAATTACTATTAGCAAGTTCTTGCCCTTCCTCTACAACTTCATAGGTCTTACCTACGTTTACCTGTGGGGACTGGCCAACATTGAATTTTTCATATGACTCCCAATTTTTCTTCGTAAATGGACTTGAGTGACGTTGGAACAAACCTCTCCCTGACGGTTGCGTGCCACCTCTGCCGAGCTGCACGGTGTGATTCCTTGGACTTAGCTTTGTTTCGTTGTTTGCATCTCATTTGAATCTTGTATTTTTTCAGGAACTGAACCACGACATACTTTCCAATGAAAGCGTTTTCGTTCGATTGTTCGCGGTGTATCTGTCGGGGTCTAGATCCCAGTAATTAAAAAAAAAAATGCGCAGTATCCTTTCGTACGCACACGTCTTTGAATAATTTCGGTAACAATTGTGCATGCTGATCATTGTGCTTGTTTGTATGGCGACCTTTGCTTAAAATTCATTGGGTGTTAGTTGGCAGCGTCTTGCATAAATTTGATATTTTTTGTTTACGCCAGTGCACATTCATGGAGTGGTCAGTGCAGTACTTCAAGGCAATTTCTCGTGTTGATGTGTCACCACATTTCAGCTAGTCAAATAGTTTAGCTTGAAAAAGAGCGGGATAGTTTACACGTTGGTATACTTCTTGTTTAACAGCTGGTTCCACCAAACCTGTAACCGCTTGCCTCACGATAAAATGTATCAACTACATTTTTTCACTAATGGTCCTAGGACATCAATGACAGTGACAGCAGGATTTTTTTTTGAGCTTCAGTGGTGCATCTTTTTTCGAAGTAAAGGTTGTAGTACCGTGCTTGTATGTTACATGAATGGCTAGTCCTTGAGAGGATTTAAGCGTTTCGCCACAACCATCACACTAACATAACAGGAATAATCGCAGCAATCTTCTTACCACGATACATAACAGTTTCTGTGAAATCGAAAGTTCTGGGCGTCGGTTGTTGAGACATATTTACGTGTGAATGAAACGCGAGGGACTTAAAAGTTTGCGGAACAACAGCGAATTGCTGATCACGCTTGTTTGAACATTCGAACGCCATCCTGTTACGTTTCAGGGTTTTAAATGAATGAATGAGAGAATGGACGAGATAATCATTTGAGATAGTCAATTGCGTCAATTCATATTCAGTTCATCGCCATTGTGATGCATCGTGAGGAAAATATTTCCATCGCAAAGGTTTCTCGTATTAAATTAATTGAGAGAAAAAGTGAGCTTGAAGCTGGGGTGGTGCTTAGTGTTGTAGTTACATGTAGTATCGAGCTCAGATTTCTTTTGTAAGTTGTTAGCTGCCGCATTTTTATTATCTGTTTACTCTGATAATGATGCAAATAGCATGTTTAAATTCATTTTGCTTGCATATTGTTTTTGAAGAAATACAAAGTTTTCTATGGATAGAACTGTATTTATCTTCTTATTCGCTATCGCTCAAACGAAGATAAAACATTTATGATCCTTTAACCCTTTGAGCCCGAATGACGCCTTTTGGCGTTCTGGATACTGGGTCACCTTTGGCGCGCCATAGAGGCTCACCTGTTGAAAATGAAAGGTTGAAATGGAGGGCTGTTCGAAAGAACAGACAATTACGTATCGATTGGCACCAAGTTTGCTGCTACTATGGTTCAGAAGTTATGGCCTTTCAAACGTAGCAAAAATGACAAAAAATACCAGGTCATTTTTTCAGACATTGCGGTGTCTAAGGGTTAAGAATGACAAAGATAAAGAAACAACACATATCAGAAGCAGAGGTTTTATGTTCTAGATTCAAGACGCTGTGTTAGCTGGCCTATCACCCAAATCATCAATAAAGAGATAGTGCTGCTCAACTGAAATATCATTCGTTGTATTGCTTTCTACGACTTATCAGCCATTGCCAACGCAGGCTCATCGGCCATGATATAAGCTCTCCATCTGACCCATCAGCCTCTATAGCAAAGTTTGTGCTTGCACTGCCTCTGGTGCAAAATCCTGTCACATTGAAAGTAACATGTAGGCGCTGATCCATCAAATCACTCTCAAGCCTGCCTACAATCACCGGTACAAAGCCGAAGTGTAGTGCAGAGTTGTGATGGGACGCAATGGGGGATTTGAAAACAGATACATATATTCGCTTGCAGAGCACTCTCGTATTGATGTGCATAGTTGCTTCCGAGAATCTTTCCAATAACTGTTTGGCCTAATCCAATGCTCCTTGCGTCCTTACCAGCAGTGCATCGTTTGTCGCCGCGTGCGGTGATAGGGAAAACCTCTCGTGTGCTATCGTCAACACAAAATTATGTATTGTCTGCTATCTACTTGTTCTTCCACAGATACAGACATTAAAACCAGTCAACATACAAAAGAAACTAAAATAAGTTGATCCTGGTAACTACCCAGGCGTCAAGAGAGAACAACCTTAAGTGACGTAAAAAGTTATTCCAGCCTTTTTGATGCAAGCAAGGTCCTTAAGATTCTTACGGTGTACGACACGTGAATTGCTATCTGCAAGATCACCTGATTGTACTTTAAGGCTAAGACTCGGGAAGTTCTTGTTTTAATTGTTCGATTATGTGTTCTTGGCCTGGTGTTTGTGAGGGCGGACGGTGTCAGAGGACTTGGCTGGTGTCTTGCAGGAGGCAGGCGATGTTTACTCAAGGGCCCACACCAGATCGCAACCTTCAGTAGAATTTGTCAACTTTCCTGGTGGTTCCAAGTCCACCACTGTTCAAGTGCCTCTCAGATATCTGTGGGTGCGGCGATCGTCCCGAAATGGGGAGCCTTTAAGGCTTGGGGCTCCACATCTAACCTACATCATCAACGATAAGCATATCAGTTCATGCAACTGTTTATTTCATCACTCATCATTCTGAAAAGGCATACAACGAACTGCTCCTGTGTCGAGCAGGTGCATTTGTCTCTCTTAACGGACATAAATCCTGTTATCTTCTAATTCGCTATCGCTCAAACGATGATAAAACATTTAGAGATAGATAAAGAAACAACACATATCAGAAACAGAGGCTTTACGTTCTAGATTCAAGACGCCGTGTTAGCTGGCCTATCAGCCAAATCATGAAGGGCAACAAAGGACGGGTGTAAATAACGTAAAACAAAAGAATGATCAGTATAACCAATCCAGCAATAACTGACACTGAGAAATTTAGATTCCCAAGACTCTCGTAACCGATAAAATTGCCGTCAACTCGTCTCTCTCATATCCGTCCTTAATGTTCTCTTATTTCCAACGGCCGTGCGCTTTAAACAGTCTATCCTCGCCTTGCAGCATAGGTCGCACCCCAGGATCTGAAACTTTGCCATCCAAATATTTCGCTGTTTAAGCCAATGGAACGTAAAGCTTTCAAGACCGAATCTCTGGCCGCTGAGTAACTATGTGGCTTCACACCTTTCAACACGTAATACTTTGCAGATTAGAAACTCCTCGAAAAATGTATTCACCGCTATCTGGCTTTACGAAGGAAATTTTCAAATGTTTCATCAAGGCATTGTACGGACAAGTGCTTTTTCGCGTTCTAGCTATATGCACCAAAGATCCCTTGTTATTTTGATCTGCTTTTGACTTTCTAATAAATATTTTCATGTAATATTTGCAAAAGATTACGTCACTTCTTCCAATTCCTGCACACTCGCTATGTCTGAGGAATCCCGCAAAAGGAATGATGCATATAGCCAAAGTTCTCATGGAAGCTAAATTAGATATGCTGTACAACTCTCTAATTAACTGTCTCAGATGGTATGGACTAGTTGGCTCCTTCTTTCTTTGTGATACCGACAACTGTCCCCTTCCCGCTTTAAACAAAATTTTTACTACTCCTGCTCTGCAGGGGTTTTTCTTGCCCAGTATTGTATGAATCCATCGGAGACTATAGAAAGCAGTGTTCAGTTTCTGCGTTAACTGGTTTGACTGTATCATGGAGGCCAAATACATGGCTACGTGAAAAGGAGAAGCTGGAAATGATTTTATTTCTCGAAACTGCGATGCCAATTTCAGCCCATCCTGGAAACGTAACGAGTCTTAATTTAAAGTATTTTCCGCTACAGATCCCAAAAGATATTCTGGAATAAGACTTGCCCAACCGGACAGTCTCTTGTCTTGAAAGTAATTCGTTTTTCCCTCTTTAAATGTAAAATGTGCCTAAGAGAAAGGAAAAGAAGAAAAAAATATATATCTATGCAAATTAACGCAGCTTGGAAGAGAACAACTAATGCACAGTATGCCCTAAAAAGGTATAATAAAGTCAACAAAATCACAAGAAAACATAGGGGAAACCTGGAAGCTCCACTCAATCAAAAGTTTCACATCTTCCGTCCCGTCCCCGGAGTTCATCATCACTTCCCCAATCTGGAGTGGCTCCTTCCCTCCCAATCTGGAGTGAATGATCTCTGACAATCTGCAGAAGCATGCTCGTCGCTGCTCTTTTCTCCCACGAATTCTTTTGATTTCGGATCGCCTCCTTCTGCACCTCCCCGATCTGGGATACCCTTTTTCTCTGCACTCGATTCTCGTCCAATCTGACTTCTGTCAACATCTAAATTACAAATCAGAATGAAAAATATAGCGCAGCAAGAGGCGAGTTATACTTTGTAGATCCCAACAAAGACTTTTTGCAGTCTCCCAAATTAAATAGTCCTTTTGAATCTTGGAACACTATAATATCTAAGATGAACTCTATTGGTTTACAGTCATCGATGAATAAGAGAGGCCAGTATGGTGCACTTGGCCAATATGGAGCGATCAGGCAACCTAGCGCCCGGCAAGCCCTAGCGTGTTGTATAGCTCTCGGAATGAGATAGACTGGAGATACTACCCAATTGTTTTCACCTTCCCAATTTTGAGAAAATGCATTTACTGCTACGGAATTGGGATTACAATACTTGGAATTTAATGTTAGCGTATGGTTATTTTTACTGCTAGCAAACCGGTCAACGGAAAATGGGCCCTACTTACAGTTCAAATAATCGAACAAGCTTTGCGCTGCAGACCAGTCATCGTGATCTACTCATTTGCTGATTTCATCAGCTTTAATGTTACTTGTTCTTGGAACCCAACATACTTTGAGACTAGTGACGATGGGAAAGACCATTGGATCAAGGCGTTCATGGAGGTCAGTTTTTGGCTCGCTAGGGGTCGCCTAGCATATGATTTTTGACTATCTGCAAGTTCGAGACGATTGCTGTAGCCCACGGGGAGTTGACGCATGACCTTGGTTTGTGTGCCGGTGGGGATAGTGAAGGATTGGGTTGCACAGGAATTTTCGAGGATATGAGCCAGGCATTAGTTCTTTTCTGTGCACTCGTTCTGAATCTTTGATCCCACTGTCCTCATTTGCGGGGTTGTCTAGTGACCTCTGGCATACCCTTTCTGAGGGCTGTGCTAAACCCTGGGCTCTGTGTTCGTGAGCTACGCTAGGGAACAACGATACGATTTGCAGCGACCTCTTTGGTTATGTGTTTTGGCCTGGTTTATGTCTGTGCGGATGGTTTGTGAGGACTTAGCTGGTGTCTTGCAGGAGGCAGGCGATGCTTACTCAAGGGTCCGTACCAGATTGCAACCACCAGTTGAATTTGTCATCCTTCCAAGCCCTCTTCGGATAAAGTGCCATCTGATTTCTGTGGATGCGGCGACCAACCCGGAAGGCGAGCCACTTTTGCTTGGAGCTGGTATCCACGAATCGATCACAGTCATTTAAGACAAGTGTCTCAGTTCTCGAAACTGTTCATTCATCTTCTATGTTTAGAAGTTCACACTCCCAGAACAAATCTAGAGCCAGCTTATGTAAGATCGGTTTTCTACTTCCATTCCTTGTTATTAGTGACACTGGTTGGTTAATATATCTGACCTGGAGAACGCCACCTTGTATATATTTGTTTATGTTCGTTCAAATTAGAGCTCCGTCTACGCCAGATGATTGCCTGTCGTTTGCTTTTTAACTTATGTAATTTTGTTGTTTTTTTTCGTTTTTTTTTTCTGGCCGGCCAATATTTTTTTATTTATTTATTACTATTAGAATCAATTGATGTACGTACTGTATGTGTATATTTATTTGCATGCGTCATCATTCTGTCTTGCGTTCTGTGTAAGTGTGTCTTTGCATATTGCTGTCCTGCGTTGACTCGTTCACAGCTCCGGTGTTATCATACCATCTGGGTAGAGCTG
>JAOBRC010475344.1:0-18915 GCA_027575255.1 Scolionema suvaense
AACATTGACTTTTCAGTCGAGTATCGCTTTGTGGTTGAAGTTCGCTCCAACCACTTAGTTTATCCATTTTTATATTCTATCGTTTTAAACAATGAGGGGCAAGCTGTTGCGTTCGGTAGTCGACAGCAACATAGGGCTTGACTCGATTGAGCCTCGCTATCTCACACTCAAACTGGAACAAAACCCTGCTGTAATCAAAGCGGGGAGCGAGACTCGACAGATTCGGCTTCCTAAAATAGATTTTCCCATACAAACTCTCGCACCTGACCGGCCAGAACTGGACGGTAAGCTTATGCATTGTTCTAAAAATATGATCCAATCAAATCAACTATCCTGAAAACACACGATCGTTTTCCGAGTCCTGCTTGAGAATATCATTAATGCGCATGTCCGCATTGCAGTCTTGCCAGGGGGTTGTAAACTGTAAAGAAGGGATGGAAAGTACCTGAAACTTCAGGACAAACTTCTGACAACCGAAATGGCTGGACACAAAGTCAAAGAATTTTCTCTTGACATTTCCACTCTTCCTGTGAGAGAGGAGGATGAACACAGTGTTGCTATCATCGAAGCTGCTAGTCGTTTACGACCCCCTGGCAAGAAGTGCAGCCAGATGTCCGCTGGCCAGTTTGAACGAATGCCTCACAGTGAAATTATCATAATTATCCTGGACGTATCTTTCAAGTCATCGCTCCTGGTTTCGATTATACTGTTGGCTGAACTAGAAGGCTTTTGATACTGCTGTGATTAAGGAAGAAAATAAGCGATGGGTTTCAAGTCAACATAGGGCTAGCCTAAGCCCTGTGTCAGTCACGATGATCGCCAGGATTTTATTTGATAATTTAGTACCATCTGTCTCAGGATTTGATAGAAGATATTTTTTTATTTGTAGTAAGATATAGCTAGCTACACCAACAGACCCAAATAAAAACTCAAAATGAAACTTGAGTGATTACCTCATCGGTCGGACATCCATGATGGGGTGGCTGCTGTTAGAGAAAACATTTTGATTGGCACTATGCTATTCGTCAGCAATTGCAAGTAGTTCAATCTTTGAGCTATTATGGTTTAGCTGGCCCTGTCTATGGGGTTGTGCTATGTAACAAACCTAAGCATTGAAGGTAGTCAGGAGCGATGAGCAAAGATAAAAAAAAAAGTTAGCTAGGAATGTATCTTACTCCCCAGTCATTGGCTGTTTGTTAGCGTGATCCCACAAACAGGAATGGACCCTTTTGTAGCAGTAAAAATGTGCTTTACGGTAATGATTAATCATTGCTTTCATAAATACAAAGCGAACAACATGTTGGTGGTTTTTAAAAGTTTTGCGTAGTGTTGCCTATTGGACCTGTCCGATGGAAAACTTATGGGTCATCGGTCACATCTGACTGTACCCTGCACACTGCCGGATGCGTGACCGACCATGTGACCGACCACCAGAAAATAATTATTTGAAGGCCTGCGTGTGCACCAGGGCACCTACCATGTTGCACCACAAACTAAACTACTGTTGTTTCTGGGTCCCTACACAAATAAAATCCAGAATTCACACACCATTGCGGTATCAGGCGTGCAACACTTAGAGGTGTCGGTCATTATGCTTTTATCAAATAACGTTTCTTGAGCTGCTTAGTTGGGTAAAGTGCTAAATTTTACCTGCACTGGAGTTGCTTCTAAATTTTGTGAATTTTTGTTTTTCCAGGCATAAGTATTTCCATGCATAGACTATTTTAAACAGTGTTACAGTTTGTGCCAAATTTTGATCATCAGACAAGTCACCAATTGATGCTGTGGTATGACATAAACCAGTGTATTCTTCAGAACAACTTTGCATGTATCCAAGATGCTGATATCAATGTCTGAAACAGATTCGTTTGAGCGTGAATATATTCAAGTGAATGTGTGCGCACACGGATAGTGGGGAGGGGGGTTGGCCAAATGTTGAAAAGGGGATGCCAAAAGAGGACGTGACCAGGAAAGGGTTGCTTGGAGCCCTCTCCACACTATAGGATGATGTTGATTGTTTAAGCACTTCTGCGAAGGATTGCAAAGTTTGATGGTGTGAAAAAGAGAAAATAGACGTTTTGCGGTACAGCCCATAAAACTAAGAAAAGAGATTGGAATGTATTAAATGTTGTTTAAAGGAACAGTGTCTCAAAAGTTTATTAAGCGTTACTGCATACTTATATGCCTTTCAGCTCCTACACCTAATTTCACTGTTACAGATTCAGTAGTAATGCTGCGATTGGAAATCAAAGTACTTGTTGAGTACAAGAATTTATCATTGGTACTGAAGCTGTGCATACCTGCTGCATTCTCGGCAAACAACAAGAATGCGCATGTCTAGTGTGCAGTTTGGGATACCGAGTATTTTGATGTGCAGGAAAAAGTGTGATTCAAAGCAAATAATATGGCGATAACGCTATGAAATCTCCTTGTCGTACGGTATTACTAATGCAATGGGCTGGAAAAAAATTGGAGCTACTGTTCCTTTAAAGAGTCAAAGAAGACATGAAGTACGTTCTCAGATACTTGCAAATTTCTTCGGAGTGCTTCAAGCATCAGCTATTTCTGGTTGGAGGAAAAATTGAAAAGGGGGATACTGCTGAAAAGCAATTGTGCCAGCAGATCAAAGATTGGCCATAGCACTGAGGTGTTCAGCTATAATAGGGAGTCAACCAGTCTTTGTCCTTTTTGTATCGTCCTGGACAAGCAATGATGAGCATATAAATATCCATCTGTCACAGCCTATGGGAACTCTCCATATTTCTGTTTATATTCCATTATCCATTGAAGTGCAAATGAGAAACGTGTTGCAGAATTAGTGGTCCCCGCGAATTTAATTGTGGATCATTGTTTCCAACCATGCAAAGGTACTATGAGGTACCACTTATGGCTTCAAAAAGCATAATCATAAACATAACAAAAATGACTACTTCTGCTGATATGAATACTTCATAAAATGATCAAACATGTTCACGCCCAACAGGACAATGTTTCTCATGTATGACATATGATCCATGACATAGCAACGGCAGCTGTAATGTGTAAATAGTTGTTTTACTGCTTAACTGGGAGGGGGTAGTTTTTGCCTGAATTTTCATCAAACACTCTCTTTAGAATTCACACATTGCCCTCTTTTTTCTGTTTTTTGCACCTTTAACCCGTTGAATGCTGAAGATGTATATGCACGATAGTTCAGTTAAATTGTTCTGGTTGTTCTAAGAGACTTTAAGATATTTTGTATAAACTGCTTTTTATAAACTGCCTTGTTTGCTCACGGGTATTCCTCTAGCTGTCCACGAATACCTGTGAGGACATATGTATATCTCCATGGTTATTCGCAAAAATGGGCTCGACGTTCAAGAGGTTAATGGTGCAATAGCATGTACATACCTTGGCATACACCTTAATTTCCGGACACATGCGATTGTAGCACCCCCTAGCCACTTTGTAGCGTACCTCAACTTATTAGTTATTTTGGTGAAAATAAATGGTTAAGTCATGATAGGGCATTAATTCAGTGTTGGAGAGCATTTGTTTTCATTCCTTAGAATCTTGTCATTGACAGTAAACAGGGCCTAATACAGAGGTTTATTTTTGGGTTGACGGTTGTTCATATAGCCAGCCAGCCGGGTGAGCTTTAGTCCATGTTGGCGTGGAACAGAAACAGAATGTGTCAAATCTGTTTTTAGTAACCGAACATGACCACATCAAACAGGTCACATTCTGAATTCTGGATATCATGTGTACATAGGTGCAGGAAATGAGTGGATTGCAAATACATTCAACAATCAGGCAGTATGCTCGACTTCCATTCATCGATATATTTCATAGTGTGATGAAGAAAATTTCCCAGATGATATTTTGGATGCCGATCTTTACGTACTCAAAAGCGATCAGCACTGTCAAATGAGGACTGTATTAGGCCCTGGTAAAGAATATGAAATGCTTAAAATATATCTTGAAACATAGCGCGCATCAAGCAGTGGAGACTTGTGATGACTCACACCTTCCAAAGTATTCATTAGCAGGCTTGCTATTTGTAAATTTCACACACAATGTGTTCTTGTACCAGTTGCCTTTGAGTTGCCGTATACAATTGCTATTAAATTCATTGATTATCTCAACTCGATTGATGTTTCAGTATTTTTATTAGATTCTACATTCTATGGCTTTAGAAGTAGGCTGAGCAATGCTAAAATTAACAAAGTTTTTTGGTTTGATTATGGATACACATTTAATTGTCATATCCTGTAGGCACATGATTTTGCTGTGACCCTTCATTCTATGCTGTAACATTTTTTCTAGGCTAGAAAAGATACTCACATGAAGGTCCTAAGAATGCTTCATCCTTACACCAACTATTTGGTGAAAGTCCGTTATGTGTTGAAGTACGCTATTTTCCCGGACATATCTGAATGGTCGAATGCAGTCCCATTCAAGACCAAAAGTCGAGGTTTGTTGCTGATTTTCTGTTCATGTTTGCTTCTTTTGGCCTCTGCAATGTAAGGTAATTGTGTTAATAGGTCATTTTCTTTCATCTTTCTTTCGTGCTAAATTTGGATAAAGCACAAAGCTATACAGCAAAAAATTCCTTCCACTTGTACTTGCACATCTATTCCAGGCAGCCTGCCAAGCAACGTTCCACAATGTCCAAACAAGTCAACACTCATAGCCTCGTTTTCGTGCAGATGTCGCTCCACAGTTTCGAATGAAATCGGTATTAAAGGAAGGGTGAACGTTAAAAATGAAACTTTGGCAGTGGATACCTAACTAGCCAGAGCACACCAAAGCATGATACTTAGTTTTTATTTCACGGCAAAAGCTTGTGTAGTTTTGGAGATATCAAGCCTCAAAGTTCAGTAGCTACCATCTTGCCTTTGATTATGCATGATGTCACTTGTGTACCGCTCAAATTATCCAAAATTTGCTTCCAAAATACTCACTATCGAATAGCTTTAGAGTATTTTTTCTTTCAGTTTATCATAAAGCAGAATAATATGTCAAAGGTCTGTTTGAGAAAATGTATAATCTATGTATAGGTTATGAGTTACTAAGGACATGGTTATGTTTAGCAGTGGTACACCGATGACATCATGAAAGTCAAGATGGTAGCTACAAGCTTTGAGGCTCAATATCTCCAAAACTACTCAAGCTTTGGCCATGAAAAGAATGCCAAGTTTCATGTTTTAATGTGCTCTGTCACCTACTAAAGTCTCATTTTTAATGTTATCCTTCGTTTAAGAACGTGACCTATTATGATTAATTATCTTTGTTTCATCACTCTTGTGAATGAGAGATGCGGCAGTGTTTATATGAAGAGAACATGGGTGGTTTCAAGTCCTCGAGGACCTCGGTGCCTCTCAGATCTCTATAGTTTCTGCGATTATCCCGAAATGGGAGCCTTAATGGCTGGAGCTAGTCTCCTTTATGATCACTATCATCCGTAAGGATTAGTTTTTCAGGCTTTTTGTCTGTAACTTTCATCTCTTGTTCGCTAGTATTTTTGTTTTACCTGCAGAGCAAGTTTCTTTCTAAACTTCAGTTCCTGTGAGTTAAACTTTGGACGTGAGAGAGTTAACAGTTGAACTTCAGTTAAATCCCAGGTGTAACATGTGGGCATCAAACCATTTTCAAATAAACTTTAAAATAGTGTTAAACTCGCTGATAAAAAGTTTTGACATTGGTGTTTACACTTTAAGCAATACCAACATTCAATATGAGAACGCGAAAGAAATGTGAATAGTTTGGATGGGCTGTGAATGCTGCTGTTGACTTGTAAACTCCAGTCAACTCTAGTGGGAGCAAGTCACACACAAACGAGTATAGAGTGAAAATTGTTTGTATGTTTTTACTTGAAGTCCCTATAAACCCAGTGAGAGCAAACCTTTAATGATGCAAAACAATTAGCAATCCTTCAGCCAGATAACTTTTCATGATATTTGTCTCTAATAATTTTGTTTACGACTAAAGCTTCAAAATAAAATTCAAGTAGGCCAACCTGATGCTATCGTTATAGTCCCTAGCATTACCTTATGTAGTATTTAGATCAAAATATGCATGGAAAATTCATCAGATGCGTTTCTGATAATGCTGTAGGTATTTTGGTATTAGCTGGGCAAGTATCAGTTGGAAAAGGCATTCTGCTGCATGTAGAGAAGTAGAGCATTATCCACTGTGCTTACTTAATCAGGTTTTGCAAATGTGCTGATGATGGTATTGTTTGAAAGTTGTCACAGATTTCTTGAACCATATTTCGAGAAGTGTGCTATGTAGGCTGTTGATTTTTCCTTAGAGTAACGTCAATGTGGTGAAGTGGTTCTTAGGCAAGCATTCAACAGCATTGTCTAGTCTTTTTTGGGTACTCAACATGGGTACTGATGTTCAAAGGAACAGTAGCTCCCTTTCTTTTTGAGCTCATTGCATTAATTCCTTCAAATCAGTGTCATAGTCATTTCGCCAAATTTGTAACGAAGTATACTTTTTCTGGCTCTTCAAAACTCTTGATTAGACTCATCACTTGAAGTCTTGCATATTAAATGAGCCACATCTCATTTAATGTTCATGGACATGATTGGAAGACAAGGAGATTAGCAGCTGCATTCTGATCGCTCTCCTGGCTATGCATGACTTCAGTGCTGAGAATGAATTCTTGTAGTCAACAATAATGTTAATGTTTTGAAGTACCAGTTCTGAAGTTCTGAATCTCATGATGCCAACACATAAAAACTCGATTTAGAGTCTCAAACGGCTCTGTGTGAAAATAGTTGCATATAACCCTGTATGGATGGTGCCACAAAGTTCACAGTGATTTTAGATGGTGTAACGCAGGTTGTGAATGTTGCTGTTTGTACGTATTATGATGGCCTCGGCAAGGAACTGTTTTTCAACAATAGTTGAAGAATAGTTCCTTATCACCTAGATAAACTCTTTCCCAGTTGAAGCTATTATCATTGTTTGCTGAGGAAAAAATGAGATTATTTTTGCAAGGTGACATGTTGTTAAATTTTTATTTTTTGGTACAATCTGTAGATATTCTTATGACCTGCATTTAAAGCAATACATCGATCTAAAATGATATTTGGGGTGATACTAGAGCCTTCAAAAACATGAAAGAAGCTTTTTATTTCATGAAAAAAGCTGTTGTAGTTCCAGAGATATATGCTTTCAAAGTTATGAAGAATTTTGGCTTGCTACCATTTTGCTTCTGATCAGTAATTATGCATGACGCAGGGTCAGACCAAGTGGAATTATCCTATCTTACTTGTTTAATTGTGACTCATTGAACTAATGTGGGAATGTAAATTTTGCTCAATCTTAAAGAGGGTTGCAATATGTTGCTCATAGCATTAAAAGGAATCTCTCTTATGTTCAGTTACTAAGGAACACTATACATCTTAGAAACGGTCTTATATGACGTCACTGAAGAGCAAAATTGAGAATCATAAGAACAGCGAAAAATAACAAACTTTGAAGTGACATTGCAGAAGATTGACTGAAGCTTTTTCCCTAAAAAAGAACAGCGTTCATGTTTTTGCAAGATCTATCAACATGCAGAATTTGGTTTTAGAGCGGTATATTGCTTTAAGCATAGTAAGCCTTATAAATATGTGAAGATATCATGCAAACAAAGATTATTGACCATCTTAACAAATCGAAATAAATTCCGTCAGTCCTGACCTTCTTAGTTTATAATTTTGAGAGATTCTATTTAAATTCTGATTTTTACTAATGATCCAAGAATTCTAACTTACCCTAATTCAAATATATTTCTTGGTCCCTTGTATGTTCGAATTAGCGGATATGTACTGTGTATCCTGAACTACTTCCGGTGCAAAATTATATAAGGAATCTTAGTGTTGCTGTGTATCTGAATGACTTACTGTACACCATTGCATCAGCTCATTTTAAATCTTTCTACAGAAATGAACCCTGCCAGTGCCAGCATTGGACAAAAGTTGGTGCATTTAGTTGCATTTTTTAAGAAGCCTATGGAAGTTTGTTTTATACGCACACAAGCTTTTCCTATCCTTCCCACCTCTACCGTAAAAACTGCAGGAATGTCTTCGTGATCCTCGGAAATCTTGGGACACTCTTGAATGGTGATTGTTGTGCGCAGCTGACCAACCTTTGTGTGCCGGGGCACTGACATCTTGTCAGGAACAAAAGTGTTTAACTTGAAAATGGCTATGACTACATATTTGTTGCTTACATGAAATAATGACAATGCTGATTGTTTTTTCTTTCAGCACCCTCTCATTATGCGAACATTACTGACTGTGAGTATCGTGATGGCCAAATTATTCTTTCCTGGAAAGTAAGTGAAGTTTGGTGTTACTGTTGTAACGTAGGTATTAATTCAATTTCACTTGATTTTCTGTCGGTTTAGGTGTCTATGCCTTTTCTTTTTTGTTTCGATGACAGACAGTAATACTATAAATCAGAAGTAGTTGGATCCTTTTACATTGTGCTGCTTTGGAGTATTATTGGAAATGTCTGCGTAGGGCTCATGCCAAGGTTTAATGAATTTTGTTAATCCTTTTTGAACTCCCACTTCAGAGTCCATCAAAACAAGGTTCGTCTGTCCGTCCATCGCCGACGCTTCTTCCCGGATATTGTTCTACTGTTTTTTGTGGAATTTGACATAAAGGTGCATATTAATAAGCGAAGCAAAGTGATTGAGCCCGATTTTTGGAAAACTACTTTGTTTGGGTTGCAGGTGGCAATTTATGTTCACAAATTGCTGTTTTGCAGGTGGCAATTTATGTTCACAAATTGCTGTTTTAAGGCTTTTTTCAAAATATTTCAAGGTACATTTTGGAATTTTTTGGTGTGAAAAATGAAAGATTTTGAGAATGCTTCATCATTTTTTTAAAAATCATAGGTGTGAATCTTATATGCTGTATTAATGCTAGTTTTGTGGCCTATGGGCATGTCTTTGACTACCATTGTTAACATTATTAGGTGTGGCCATTTTAAGTGCTTTTTCAAAATGGTATGCGAAATGCATCATTAGCGTTTATTGCTTTTCGTGGTTCAAGCTTTGGGACTATCCGACTTATGCTATGAAACATCCCTTGTACCTAGATGAGCTATCTTTTTGGCATGGCTGTGACAAATTAAATCCGACTGTGGACATTTGAAGGGTTTCTGTGAGTTTTTGTGCAAGTGTTAAGACTACACTACTTATATTATCAACCCTGTGCTTTTCCTGGGAAAACCTTTATTCAGCAACTGGGCATAGGCTTTGGTTCAGTCCTTTTAACTCACGGTGGCATTCGGCAATGCCGTCGTAAATGCCGCTGAAATATGGAACCACAGAGGTATTTTCGTTGTAAATTGAAATAAAGGAAATAAGAATTATGTTGTTCTTACTAAATGAATCTTATTCGAAAACAGGTTTATTGTTGTTGCAATCTTTTCTTTTCCGTGGCCCTTTTGTGCACAAAACAAATCGCTAGCTAGCCATCTGCACGGCACTTATCGAGATGCAAGTAAACATTGCTACACACGTTAGACAGACTCAATAGTTATATACCCAAGACACTTTGCCTCAGAGGCCTGTGCCCATCTGCATACTTGGTAGTATTCTAGAATTCATGTGCCTGTGGTTCTTCAAGTTCTAAGAACGAGCAATGTTGTCAATCAGAAGTTTGTTGGCTTTGCTATAACTGTGATGCTTGTCCAACGAAGTTCGCACAACAAGTTGTGTCCAAAGTTGGCAATATGTGCAGTATGTAAACCTCTGAAATTTTGTTGAGAAGTTAACTCTACACAGCCATTCTAAGCAAAATAGTTGCTGCTCGAAGTGAGGATAATGAGCCAAAGGGCAAGCAGGTTGCGTTGTCAGAATGAAAGTGATATCACTAGAGCTGTCTACAATCCATTTTTATTTACTGAAAATTTTATTTGTGAAGAGTTCGAGCAATCATAAATATCTTTCTGAATGCCAGTATTTGGCAGATGCGTCACAACTTTGCTCTTTGTTTCTCTTGATCACGCCTGATGAGTTGTGGCTCAATTTAAGCCAGATTTGTCTCTAGGTGTGTTTAAAACGCTATAGCTTCTAGGGCTCCATCCTGCACCTGCCTGAGAGGCTCACAACGCCCCCTAGAAGCCCCAGTTGCCGAACCTTGGCACCAAAGCTACCGCGGTTTTATAGGTTGGAAACTGGACTGTCTCCCGTCAAGGCCATACATGTCGAAGAATATCAGTTTTTAGGTTTTTTTGAAAATATTATGAGATCTATGCATTGGTTCAAAACTTCAGAGCAGTATTAGTTACCGTCAACCGGGGTGACTTCGGACATCAGAGGTGACTTCGGACACTCACAAAAATTCTCATTTCCAGTCGAAAAGCAACTTTTTTCACTGCCTATATGGAGTTTTCTACTTCTCAAACATTCCTGCTTTCTTCGGAAATCAACATTTGGCACTTCGAGTATGACTATTTGCTGTGAGACGCATTTTAATTACGTCATTTTTCGAGAGGTTCCAAATAAATCGTCAAGCAATGTGACTCCACTATAGGGAAAAGACTATATTACTTATGTTTTCCGGGAAATTGTGTAAAAACAATATTGCGATCAAATTTTAACTCTACAAATGCATTGTGTCTGAAGTCACCCCAATCGCACTGGTGACTTCGGACACCTTTTGGAGCCACGTCGTTTCAAAACTTAACCCCGCTAAGGTCTGTCCTATGTGTAGCTACATTCGACTACACCACAATGTTACTGAGCCAGAAGTTTGATGCCGTCGCATAAGTTCTGCGCAAGATATTTTTAACTTTATGGTAAAATCCGTCCGAAGTCACCCCGGTTGACGGTATGTAGTGAGCATATGTTTTTTTAATCTTTTATGTAAAGGGTTAGCACAATTGTATGTATGTTGAGACTGTTCAGAGGATTTAAGAAGGCTAGTGTTAGGTTTGGGTGTCGCAATCTTGGTCGGAAGGCAGTAGTTGGTTCTGTGTGTAATAGGATATAGAATGCCTTATTTAATTTTCTTTTGTCTAGCATGGAGATTCTCAATGAAGTTTGCAGGAGTCTGCTAGTTCAGTGACTTGTTTTTTGCTTCTATTTCAAGGGATCGTATCATTTACTTTATAGAGTTTTCCCTTTACTAAGTTGCCAACTTTTTGTAGCTTAGACATATCTCCACTTTTCAAAATGTTGGGTATTTGCGGGAGTATCTCCATTCTTTACGCGATCATTGCCCGTTTGAGATAGCATTGCTCTTCATTGAATTCAGTGAATAACTCCATTCTTTCCCCTCCTTTCAATTTGCTCCACCATCATGTTTCTACTTCTACGTGATGACACGATAGCGCTTATCTATTGATTGAGGGGTGTTTGATAGTCTTTGAACTTACACTTCCTTTTTAATGTTGGATAGAATGTGAGTCTTCTATCAGTTGTACTGTGGCTATTATTCGTTTCAAGATTTTATTTTGTTATGAAAAAGATGAGTGTGGTTGAGGTGTGTATATCAAATTTGCATACTTGAGTATCTCATGATAAACTTAGCGCTATCGTTCAAAAAGTTACAGAAGTGCAGTAGAAAGGTTTCTGGTATGACAATAATTACTTATCCCTATGCGAAAAGCTGTGTTCACGTGATTTTTACAGTGCTTGCTACCTTAAGGGGATAAATTTTTGCGTGGACTTATTTTTGCGAGTCCAATTTTTTGGGTGTTTTGCGTGGATTTATTTTTGCGAATCAGAGATTTGCAGAGAAAACATGTGGAAGTAATTTAGCGAATGAGCATCAACGAAAGAAACAGAGGAAGTTATGGACATGCACATAGGAAGAAACAACGAGTTCGAGAAATTTGTATTCTCTAACGATTGAAAAAATAGTTGTATTTGCTTTTGGTCAGGCTATGACATCATTTTGATAAATTTTGCGAGGATTTAATTTTGCGAATTTTGGAAAAAATCGCAAAAGTCGCAAAAATTAATCCACACAAAAAAAAAATTGTTCGGGCATAAAGTTTTCTTTTGCTTAGGTAGTATGTGTGGTAGTATGCTACATTCTGATTCACATTTTCAAAGCTTTGGGTTGCATACTTTCTTCTAAAATCCTACTCTTTTTCTGTTATAGCTTCAGCCATCAGATGTTCTAATGGAAGAAATTGTGGGGGTCAAGTTGGTGGTGCTTAGCGCTAATGGGATTCTGGTTGATTCTAGAGCTTCATGGACCAATGTCACAGATCACCTCACATTTCCGTACAGCCCATCAAATGAACTTAAAGGTTCTCGTGTTGATTTGGCTTTGCGTCACTGTACAGCATATAAGAAGCAATGCTATGTTGACACGGTGCCAACATGTTCTTTATTCTTTCAGTCAAAGGAAAGCAATGGTAATTGAACCTATCTATGAAATCACTATTCTGTAGCCAGCTCTGATTTATGTCAGTATAATTGTAGTTAGCTTCATACTACTAGCCTCTGCATGAATGTACAGACAGGAGCGCACCATGAGCGCGCCTCGAACTGAAGTCTATCACTCGAGGAGCCCACTGTACAGTTGTCTTAGGCACATCTATATAATGGCATCACGGAGGTTACATAACTTATCAAATAAAATGGCATGTCATTTTATAAAATGCATTTGATAGTTACCAAATGGGAATTTTGCCCTCTGGGGTCGATGACAAAGAACCTCACACCAACACATGGCATCTGCTGCCAACGAATTAAAGGTCTGATATGCAAGACTACGACCGAGTAGTGCAGTGTGTGTAAGCCAGTATCCAGCTTGATGCAGGTAAGTTATTTCCTGCCTACCCGCAAAATTTTACTGCATGTTCGCCATGATAAACCACCAGAGAGAAAGAGAGAGAGAGGACGATCTCCAGTCAGCTAGCACAGCAGCTGTGTAGTTCACGGCGTGGAACGTCCAACGCAGCTGCAACCTCCATTTTGATCCTCAAGCTTTCGCTAATCTGATTGGTCCAGAAGTTCAGATTTCCAGGAATAAAAACACTTTCCTGCGCATCAAGCTCTGTTTCTTTCCTGGCACTGGACTATAGAATTTTCATGTGTATGAGAAAAAAAATTGCCCATTTCACGACTGAAGCGAAAAAACAAGAAAAAAACAGAGAATTTGGACGGGGAATT
The DNA here is from genome assembly GCA_027575255.1 of Scolionema suvaense. Lineage (NCBI taxonomy): Eukaryota > Metazoa > Cnidaria > Hydrozoa > Limnomedusae > Olindiidae > Scolionema > Scolionema suvaense. Next base: position 13,121 of record JAOBRC010475344.1, read on the forward strand.
GGGAACGACAATGAAGGAGGATATACACAATATTGTGGAAGGAAGAGCGCTATGAGAAACGCTGAGAAGCGCGCTAAATACGTGCCTCGAACTTTTCAGGAGCATGCGGAGGTGCGCGAGCGCAATCTCGCTCCTCTCATGCAGAGGCTTGATACAATCATTAATGCTCCCTCTTCTTTTCCCCGTTCTTATACTATGTTCCTCTATATTCCCATATAAAAAGTTGCCTCTGATTTGCCTGCTTCCAGGATATTCGTTTCAGGCGTTGAAATGAAATATTTTTCAGGAGAGTGGTATGTCTCTCCTCCAGATAAATTGTGATGAGTGATAACACCCCTTATCATTGTAAGTGTAAGGCTCTAATGTGGATTCTAGGCGAGTGATGGCAGCTTTCCTCAAACATTTTAGGAGGGTGTGAAGGCGAGGGAGAGTGATCGCTCTTCTCTCCTTTCAAAGCCTGCTTTTCATTCAGTTTTGATCAGTACCAGTGAAGGGATATGTTGTTATATGTTGGAAATATTTTCACAATCATTGGTGTGAATCCACTCAGTTGCAAGTGGTGCAGGTGCAGTTGGAACGTTTAATCCCAAGCTCCTTATCACAAGGCAGCTTATGGGGAGGAGGAGGGGTCATGCGGTACAGATACATAGACCAGAGGTGAATGAATATCTGTTCAACTCACTCTGCCCATTATTGCTGTGTTGGTACCCCAAAACAAGGCAGATATGCGTGCGAGAGAGACAGCATGCTTTTTTTTGTTTCCAGGGTGTCAGTTTGCATCTGAACTGGCCAATGCGAGTAACTAATGGGAACGCTGCTAGCTTGCTGGTCTAAGTTTAATTATAAGTTTAATTAAATACCATTGTTTCTGCATCTAATTTTTTCAACATGTGCGTTTCATCTGTGGCACCAAAACAGCAACATCAAATCAAATATGGAAGCACAAGGATTTAAGACAGCAAAATATGGCAAAATCTTTGATGAGAAGACACTGGGCTATTTTGGAATACCATCTGTAAATTTAAAGGTAGCAAACTGTTAAGTGAAAGGAAAGTAGATCTCCCAGAAAACCTTACCCAGAGGCTGGGTTTTCTCATGGAGTACCATTAACAAAATCGGTTCAAATGAACAAAGAGTTTTCAGGGTCAAGCAAAACGAAAAGATAGTCATGTATGTTACAGTAGCGACATCTTCATGAGGCACTGTATGTGCGCACTCCGGACATGGATAAATATGAGTACACACATACCATTTACTCTTAAGGTAAGAAAAAATGTAAGAAGGAGAAGCAAAACAACGAACATAGAGGAAAGGAGAAAGTCACACAACAAGATGACCTAATCATATGGTTAAAAATAGAATTGCGAAGCTACGAAAAGGTATTTATAGTCTGTGATCTAAGTATGTCCGACCGTCCTAAGAATATAAATCTATTCCAGATAAGGGTCCCTGGTTAGTAACTTCGCAGCATCCTTTTCCCCCATGAGGCACTGGAGATTAAACCATGGATTTAAAACATATTGTACTTGTACCTAATTTTCGTGAAAAAGTTCAAGAAAACTTTAGGTAGTTGACCATTTGTCCGATGTTTGATCTTATGAGACTGGTATTTTTTGCTAATTTATGTATGCTTAACCTTTCCCATTCCAAGCCAATCCTACTAGCTATTTTCTACCACTTTTGACCCTTTTTGGAAATAGTTTTTGAAGAGGTTAACTTTGTTGTCACATGTTCTAACTGAAACCATACATCTCGACGCTCCTAAGTGTCCATCTAGAAGTCTCAGTTCAATTTAATCCCCTCTGCATACTATCCCAACTGTAGTCAGGATCTAAATCTGATGGTTAAAGGTCAAATTAAGCTGACTTGTCTTGCATGAAATTGATGCACAGATTTTAGAGGTGCTACTAGAGGTTCTAGTAACTAAATAATGAAAATGACAGTACGGGAACATCTATTCTTGAAGCCTGCACCACAAAATTCCACAATCTGTAGTAATGTTTTGTGTTGAAGTTTGCGTAAAAAGTTGATGATTTTTTGTTTGTTTTCTTCTCTCAGGGGGATGGAGCTGGGTGGACATATACATACTAGTGGGAATATTATTTCTGTTGATATTTATTCTCGCACTGGCATGCTTCTTGTACTGGAGACACAGAAGGTATGGCTTTGTAAACAGTCTAGTTTTGCATACCATAGAAATTTATGAACTGGTCTGATATCTTTACTCCTGGTACTGTGAAATGAACGTCTACTCATCAAGATGCAGCTCTTGACATTTTGTTATTTTTTAAAAACAGTTTCAGCATTACTTGCTAATCAACTCCTTCTCAATGTGCATTTCATGTAGTCATAATTATTTTGACTCATTCACCATTGAATTAGCCTGCTCCGCAAACCGAGCCCACTGCACTTCACTTTCTGTTGTGGTGCGAGAACTCAATTCGAACAGAGGCTGTGAGTAGGCTACATTGAATATAAGAGAGAGAAGTTTGATCAATTTTTTCAATTTTTTTCAATTTTTTCTTGACAAGCATGTTGCCACCATTACACGTTTTTATGCGTGTTGAACATGGCTATATAATTTGTGATCCTATGCCAGTCTTCGTAACATTGTCTCCGTGTGGTGCTTGTTATTTTCTATGATCAACATATATTTTAATAATAACAATGCGGTATTACTGGGTAGACTAATGACTCTCATAGCAGCATACAGTCGTTGAGAACTGGATTGCTTTTAGTGATCTAAATACCTGAGCAACAAAGGGCATCACAATATTGTTCTGGCTAGTCTGTGTACGTGTTCGCTAGTTCTAGCATTTCCAAAAGTTGTCACATTTTTTATCTAGCATGCTCACTTTCCCATGCTACTTCACGACTATCTTCTGCTTGTCAAACCTTAAGCTCTGTTTCCTGATGAATGTACTTGCTATGAGTTTTTTTATTGCTGTGACATAGCTTTTTTTTATCAAACTCAGCATTAGTGAGAAGTAGACCAGTGTAATGTCACTGACTTTGCAATGACTATGTTTTGCGAATATCAGGCCTTGTTATAGAGAGAAAAAATGTCTGCTTGTGCGGCGGTGCCCTTCCTAAAATTTCCTTTTTGATCAGACAAAGCACATTTTAGCCAAGTTTGGGAGAAAATCAGGCTTAAATCCACCCTTTCCTCGCGTTCTCAGATGTTACTCTTAAATGTTAGAAAAGGCCTTGAATATACTAAGGCACATGGGTTAGCGTATGAACTTATCCATATAGTAAATTTTGTCACTTAAAGATTGTGCTGGCCACAGTGAATATTGTGCTTATAGCTCATCTTCTAGGCTTGTAAATGAATTACAGTAAGTCCTTTGGTGCTCTTACTTTTTTGCATATCAGTTTGCTGTATATGTGGAAAAGAAGACCTACCTAGTTTCCAATCTACATCATGTTTCTTTACTTGATAGATTGTTCCAAAGCCGCAAGTCTGCAAGCGATTCTGACACTCCTGTGGTATGTTTTTCTGTAGTTAATTTTCTGACTCTGCCCTGTTCTTTCATATTTTCTGTGGCAGTGCATGTTAAGGTATATTGCAATGATAAATAACTGATTCCTTCCATGGTTGATATCATTGAGCATCACCAGGAACAAGATGAACTCATTTGCAGCATTTTTTGTGACCAGTTTGCAATTCATGGCAGCTGAAGTTTGCGTTGCTTTCCAAGTTTGCATTTTGAAACAGCTTTCGTGCTAAATAGTCATTGTACATATGCCTGATGCTGTTTAATCTTCAAGTTTATTGTTTTCCATCTTGAAAGACGCTGATTTTTTTTGGATAGCTATGAAGAAAATTTGAACAGCAGTGTTTTTTTAAAACTAATCGCCAGTTTTATATTAACTTTTTCCATAGTTAATGTATGCGTAAATTATCTCTTTGCACATTAACAGTGTCAATAATTTTTTATATTGAAATCGATTCCTTGTGTATATTTCTAGCTTCTGTGTTGTGTGCAGTGATTTCTTGTTCTATTTCCCTGTTTTCTATGATTCACGTAGATGCCACGTGGCGGTTATAGAAGAACAAATGTGTCCGATTCCAGTAATTATGAAGATATGACATCACTGGAAAATTATCATGCTTTGGAAGCGCCAACATAGCATACGTTCAGATGTGTAGTACATCAAAATTGTAGCTACAATTTCTGCACATTTTACCCAGACCTTAACAGTATTTTCCATTTTTCTGCATGATGTGGATGTGTTATGTACTTCGAGAGCACTCATGGAATTTGTTGCATTTTAACTGAAGTTCATATGAAGCGAAATTGAACACAAAGAAGGGGGATAGCCAAACATCGACTGAAATGTTTTGCTGCAAGTGTTCAGTTACTAAAGTAATCTAGTTCTGTTGCTTAGATCTATCGTATTCTCAGTTTTGATAGGTTTTGACACGAAATTCTGTAGTATGCGTAGTGTGTGAAGGCAGAGCAAGTTATGTATTTGTTTGCTTTTGTTTTGTAACACTGTTTTTCACGGCGCAAGAGGAAAATAGGGGGGAATAAAATTATTTCACCATGCTTTTGTGATATCCTTATAGACGTCTTTATTTAAACAAAAGATCAGGTTCGCAAAATGAATTGCATCGTTTTTGTTTGTTGAGGTTTTTATGCATAGGCATGCTATCATACTCTTTTAGGATGCTGCATAAAGATGTAGATCGAATGTTCCCTATGCCTACTTAGCTTTTAGTGAACCTTTGTAGACGTTGGTGCCTGAAGAAAATGATTCAAAGAAGAGCTGTTTTGTTAAATAATGCTGGTAAAAGGAGGCACGAAGTAAGTTTTTTATGTTGAATAAATGCAATAGCATAAATGAAGTAAAAGATGTTTATAAGTAGTGCCTGACATTGAGTAGCTGTCAGTTGTTATCGCCTCTGCCAACCCATTTGCCTACAGCTTGTGTGGTAATAATGTCTATTTTCTATCTCCTTAAATCCCAATAGCATGAATTTAAAATAGTCCTATGAAAACGATTTTATCCATAAAGAATGATTGGAAGAACCCCAACTAAGTAAATATAAAGACAGTTAAGGCTATTGTGACATCTTTTGTGTATAAGTGTTTATTTGGAAAAGTATTCGAAGGATTGCTGAAATCATTCATAGCAGGCCGAATTACCTGTCTTGATCAGATATCGCTAACTTATTCAACAGAGACGATATTCTTGCATTATGTCGTTCAAGAAAATTGGCACAACCTGTCTGACATGCTTGGTTTTGGTTGCATTATAGATTTTATATACTGTACATTTAACCTTTTGACGTGTAAGTGCATTTTTGGCTTCATTTTGAAGATTTGTTGAGAGAAATATGGCCTTTTGTGCAAAATGTTTTTCATGTATACTTGGTAATAACATCAGACCATTTGCTTTTGTTTCTGTAACATTAATTCAAATGTGCCCCCTGGCCATCCCACAATGCATTGCATGATGATGATTTGCAAAAAGATCTATTAATCATAGCTCTTCAGCTGATGTGTAGTTCTTAGACTATGCATTACATGCCTATTAGTTACAATGTCGTCCGCTAAATCTCGCATATCATAGGAACACATCTCAATTGGTGAATACACAGTGTGGAATTAATGCCCAACAATGAGCTTTCAGTTACAAAGTACTTCATAACAGTACACAGTGATGCCTTGCAAAACTTCCACCACGTTTCACGTAGAGGAGATGTAAAAAACTTGGATATCAAATTTACTCAGTCTCATTTGCCGTCTTCAGCTTGCCGTCCCGGAGTCATGAGGTATAGTTTGTGC
>JAOBRC010475345.1:0-11770 GCA_027575255.1 Scolionema suvaense
AGCACTGTAACCCGGCCTTAACTCAATAAGGAGACACAGCTATAATCTAGTGCGTATTAGTGCAATAGGCCAGTGTATACTGCTTGTTAGTTCCTATGATCCAAATAGGTACTTGATACACATCGTATTATCCATGCCCAGACAGCGCCAAGACGATAACATTAATTGGTCTCGCTGTGTCTATGAGATTTTCGAAAAGCAAACCGGTTTGACTTTGCTATGAGTTTTGCAGACTAATTGCCAGCTTAAAAGGCCTTCATGCGTCGGCGATTACTTTTTGGTGCAAACTTGGGGTATGGATCAGTAGGACAATCGCATGATGGCTATTGAGTCACGTGCAAGTACAGGGCTGTTTTGCGTGATATAACATGGACGTATAATTTGACGTACATGGAAATACACACCTATATATAAAACTATTGGCCTGTCTGTTAGCTGCATATCTAATAACTGTGTATCCTAGCATTAACGTTAGGTAGGCGTGGAAAGCATAGAAACTAAAATTCATGCAAGGTTTTCACACGATGGGTGCGACTCCATCCTGCTACTTTCTGAAGAAACTATATACTACTATTGGAAACTAGTATGAGATTTAAGGCAGTGTAACGACTGGTCTATATCATACAATTGAACAGTTTGTAAAACGTTTCTGGTCCTTAAATTAACCCCCGGTCTGTAAAACCATTGCCTAGCAGCTAGAAAGTTGGCATGTCATCAAAATTGTCGAGATTTAGAGGAATCAATACAACTTCTCTATCAACAGGTACGAGTGAAATTTGGAGTTCGTTGGGTTGATTTTTCTTGTAGGTCAAAATTTGGTAATGTGAATATTGTGCAATAGAAGGCTGATTTTGATTAGTGATGCTACAATCCTGGACAAGTATATTGGACAAAAGTTATTTTTGACCAAAATCAAAATAGACATTTTCCATGTTTTGCTTGCTGCAGCAAATGCTAATCAAAACCGTTGATGCCATTTATGGTACGAAGTAGGTATCCATTAAGCAGCGTGCCCATGCTGACTTTTTACTGTTCTCGGCTATGGAAGGACCAGCAGGTCCTTTTAACCCTATTTAGACAGGGCTCCAGGCACCCCCTCTCCAGACCGGTGGGCACCCTAAAACCCGATTGAGTGCATCCCTTGAGCTGAAACTTGGCATGCATAAACCACAAGACGTAAACTTTTATTTGACATAAAACAGATTGTTGATGACGTCATAATTAGTGATGACGCCATCATTAAGGATTCTGGGCCAAAAAAATCAAAAATTTTGAAAATTTTTTTTTTGCCCAAAATTCATTCTTAACTATTAAAAGACACATTTTAATACTAAAAGGCGCCAATAGGACTTGTTCTTCCTTAAAATGTGCTTAAAACCTTTCAAAAACTGCTTTTTTCACCCAGTTTTTCTCCCAAGTGGCACCGAGAAATGACCAATATCTTGGGAACCCTTGGCGGTGTGGATGTACAATTTGGTCAGAATGTGGCTAAGATAATTTTATTAAAATTCACGAAGTTTCAGTACCTCAGCGTATACTGTTTAGGAGCTATTACAGTTTTCTGACTCGGGGGCAAGTTTTTCCCGCCCCTCCGGTCTAAATAGGGTTAATTTGTTCCACCTGCAAAAAATCAGGCCAAGCTCATGTTGAGGTTCTAACAAGTCTTGCGCAATCGTGCATGCGTCCAAAATATTATTTTTCGAAATGACAAGTAAAACGCACACGCAATTCCACCCACCGTCCCTGATTTGGGCCTGTCTTCCTCCTCGTTCAATGATCCTTTGCTTGTGAGATGGCAATATGCCGTTTTGACACATTGCAGTAATTGGAAAGTACATCAAGGGAGGATTTCAATTATTTGGATCTTTTCAGCTTCTGAACAAGTGTATGGTCTCCATTAAAACCAAAAATCATGTGCTCCTTGATAATAGCACGTATAATGAATGTTACTTTTTGTCGCACGTGTTTCACATGTTGTTCAGTGGCTGTTATCGGTAACACAGTGGGCAAAATGACGTCGTCCCGACGTCGCAACAACGTCGGATTAAGGTGGGCCATGCGACGAAACGACGTTGTGATACAACGTCGGATTTAAGTCGCATGGACGTCGTCTCAACGTCACGACGATGTCACGGTCGTCAAAACGTCGCATACAGTTCGGCCTAACGTAAGAACTATGATATGGTTGTCACGCAACGTCGGTACTACTTCGGATGCACGTCGGCTTAACGTCGTCCCAACGTCAACACGATGCTACTGTAGTCAAGTGATATACTGTAGGTGCCACGTCAGATGAAAGGTGAAAGTAAAGATAGATTGGAGATTAACACAAGTATCACATATAAAACTGCCACGAAATACACCACACAAGTAATATATAACAGAGAATACACGATTTTTTTCATAAGTAACTTAGCATTTTGGTCAGATCTCAAGTTGCTTATTTGTCAGCCAAATTCTAATACTGAAGTTGCTTAACGGTTGCTTAATCTTTTTTTCCGTGTTTATGTCAGAAAAGAGAAGAGAAGCTAGAAATTTTACATGCAACGAATACCTATCAATTTTCAAAAGTATAGTGAAAAACAACTTATCACAATACAAGGTTCATCAAGTGCATATGCACTAACAAATGAAAAGTGTGTCAAGAATAACGTTTTATGAAAGAAATTGCTTATGTGACATGGCTGTCCAGAACTAAAGTTGCCGATTGATTTTTTGATTTCAGTTAAGTTGCTTACAAAGGAGTTGCTTATAAAAAAAATCGTGTGCTAAGTCAGCTCAGCATAAAATTTAGACCGTTCATCACAATGTGCAAGAACTCATCTAACGCATGGTTCTTTTTGTGGAAGTAAAGCATTCACATGAAGTCATCAATTCTCCAGCTAAGATGAATGTCTGAAACTAGCACGATAGAGAGCTTCATTTTCTTTAGTAAGCTAATCAACTCGTCTTCGTCTTCTCCTTGGAATAAGCAGCACATACACGGTTCGATGTATTTCTTCAAGGCAGAACATGCAAATCTTGTCCGCTAGCGAACTGCACTTCCTGATGAACCAACGAATCTTTCAAATGATAGACCGCATCACGTCGTATTGCGAAGAAAATTGTTCAGATCTCTACAAGAAAATACAAATGAATATAGGCCAGATGCCTGCACTTCTTTCAACTATCTCCGAGCTCGTTTCCGGCAGAATAACTGTTAGATTTTCATCTAAGTATTTAAATTTTAATACAAAATTTAGGTCATTTCTATGTTTCAGCCATCTATTCAAAATTCTACCAATCCGTTGCACGTAGCGTACCAAAGCGAATAAAGAACCCTATTTCTAATTACAATTTGGATTCCACAAATTCCATATGTTTAAACATGCTTACAATACAAAGGCATGCAAGTAAAATGCTTTTCACTCCAGGTCATACTAATAGGAGCATTTATCTTATATTTTCAGGGGTGTTTACCGTTGTTCGTGCAAAGTCTGCACCTTGTGTTTTACAACAAGTGGAAACTATTAGACATTCATATCCAAAAAATATAATGGAACCTTCATACATTACCATGACCACAAATGCAGAGAAGAGGTATCGACGAATTGATGATTTTTTTTTCTTTCATCATCAACTCTTATTGAAGTTGGGGAGAGGGCATTGAAGAACTCATCATCCAGAGAGAGAGAGAGAGGTGTTTATTTATACAAAATTATTTTCATTTGAAGAACATTAACAGGATATACAGAATGCATTAATCGATGAGGAAAAAAAAATACAGAACTTACTATCAGCCAATTGAAAATCTGTGATAGTGTCTCAGTCCAAAATGATCCACAACATGATCTACCTTAATTCACTCAAATTTTGCGCGTCTTATTTTCGCGCATTTTTAATTTTCGCAAAGGGCTGTTGCGCGAAAATCTAATTTTCGCGCAGAAGTACAAAGCTAGAATTTTTCACGCACCAAGCGGTCCAGAAAAGCAGACAGATCTATTGAAAAAACAGCGTACAAATAGGCACTCATGTACGATTGTGAAGATTAATAGTGAGAAAATATGATATAAAGATATAAAGAGAAAAAAATCAATTTTGTAATTTTTGTTTATTAACTCTTCGCGCAAGTTAATGTTCGCGCACCGCTGCTGTTTACTGGGTGTTGACAAGTGAAACAGCATGTGCTTGCAATCTATTGATCATTTTGTTGTTATTACTTACTCTATTGGAGGAATAAAGCACACTAGCGAAAAAGCAATAACTAGTGGCTAATTTCACAGTTGACTTTTAGGCTAAAACCTTCGATGTTCACCTGAAATACAAGGCAAAAGAGATGACACCCTGAGGATCTATTTTCAGCAAGTTGTCGTTGCTTTAGAAAAATCATCCGTACGCAAAAAACAGAAATTTGCCTTCGCTTGCAAGGCAACTGGCTCAAATTGTGGAATTTGTCACGAGATATGTGCGTTGTAATTTTTTCACGCTCATTGGGCAATGCGCATTCTACTACTCACTTTGAGAGCAAGCCACATGTTTTGCCTTAATGCTCTTAACTTTTAGTTGGGGCGTTCTTAGGCATTGTTCTTATCAACTCTGTACTAATAGAAAAAAGGAGTATAACGGTGTCATTTCTTTCGTGAGTGACTGCTATGCTTGTGCAACGGTGTTTCAGTTATGTATACCCCGTGTGGGAATAGAGGGATGCGATTGGTTGATGTGGACCCCCAGAGGAGGGATGTATTTATAAGGTAGATCGATGATGTTAGAGGAGAGACTTAGAGAGAGAACGACTGTGATAGTACTGAAGAATATTGTTACCGTTTTCGTACTTCTATTGTTATCGTTATTTCCATGCGTGAACCCGTCGGAAATGCATCAAAGTAAAGTTAAGTCTTGCAATACTTGGGCTGCGGACGCACTGCAGTTGGAAACATGACTTATTTCTGACATACGAGAGTAGCTATTGTTCCTCGCACAAAAGATTGATGGTACAGTGCGTCCACTTCTAGAAGTGCAAAAGCATGAAAATATTTTTATCAGCAATTCCTATTGAATTTAAGTCGGGTTTCAGGGATGCCTTGAAGCAGCCCTGAAACTCGACTCACATTGTGTCCCAACAGCCTCTTATTAGGAGGACACCAAGTTTGTTGTTCTGGATGGCATAAATTGCCACGAAATTAGTGTTACAGCACTGGTCTAATTAATTCCATTGTTATATTTAATTATTGTTTTAACTTGTAGCGATGTCAGTGCGTCCACTAACTTGACATTGGAAAGTCAGATTTCGCAAAAGATAAGCTTTGCGATTTCTGACTTTAAAAGTCAAGTTTATGTCAGAAAACAGTGCTTCCACGGCCTTGGTTGCGGACATGATAATACCGTCTAGCACTACAGAAACAGACGAGTGCTGGGTTAGGTGCCAGGAAAAAGTGGCCACGCTAAAACCTTTTTGCTTTGCGCGGAGAATATTTCACGGGCAGAAACTATTTTTGCAATATTCGTCTACATTCTTTAAATATTTTGAGGGAAATGCTATATACTCACGCAAGGCAAAATACACTCTGACACTGAATCACGAACGTTCATTCACGCGAAAAGCATTTAAACTTGCTTCTTTTCCAAAACAAGTACGTAAAACTTCGAGCTTTTCTGAAGTTTCTCCCTGTGCAAGTTTCTTTCCGTTGTAAATGTTTTGCTAAAACGTAGCAAAATCATTTGCAACATATACAATCTATTTCTGTTTAACACAAGTCTAAAAATAACATTTCTCGCGGAATATTTTCCTGCGCATGCTTAGGTTCTTATTCTCTTCTGCTGCTTTTTTTTTCTTTTTTCTTTTTTTCTGTTATTGCGCATTTGTGGCGGGAGTTGCTGGAGGGAACCCAGGACCAACCTAGAATTCTATGTACATAAAGTACTTTTGGTGCATATTGTCTTCCTAATTTTTTACTATTTACGGTGATATAGCTCATACAATGAGCTCACTAAACCAAAAGTATGAGAAATGGAAAGCCTAAATGAGCGTGAAAAAATCAAGACTGGTTTTATATTATTGAACACATTTCTGATCGCAGAATAAACTTTAAATATTTATTTGATAGTCACTGTGCAAACGTTGACTGTTCAAATCACTAGGATCCTAGAAGACTTATTCAGCACTCAAGCTCTGACATCTTCTAATAAAAAAATTCCAGCATATACGCCGAATTAGAACATAAATAATATCTACAAGTGAAGATAATTTTTTGCTCCTACAGATCAGGTGCGTTGTCATTCAAAAGCATTTGCAACAAACCTTTTTCTAGTTATATTTTGGCAAGACACTTCTCTCTCACAAGGCCAGAGTCTCATAATCTGTGTTGGCATCAGCCTGCGTTTGCTCGAAATGAGCTGGTCTCCATGTGTGTTGGCATCAGCCTGCGTTTGCTCGAAATGAGCTGGTCTCCATGTGTGTTGGCATCAGCCTGCGTTTGCTCGAAATGAGCTGGTCTCCATGGAAACACGTGGCACTTCACGTTATTTATCTGAAACCGTAAAATCGTGTATTAGATGTGCGCGAAATTTGAGTGAATTAAGGTACGATTCAGGTTACATAACGTCAATAGACAATAAATTGACGTTCACTGCTCACGTACGGAATTTATGTAATAAAGCTAGTCAAAAGCTCAATGCGCTGAGCAGAGTATCGTCTTATATGACCACTGAACAGCTGCAGTTGGGCATGAAAAGCTTCTTTGAAAGTCACTTTGGGTATTGTCCGTTGACTTGGATGTTTCACAATAGAACCCTTAACAACCGAATAAACAGATTACAAGAACGGGCTCTTCGTCTATAAAGATTATGATACACCGTATACAGAACTTCAGGAAAAGGATAATTCTGTTGCTGTACATGACCGTAATGTCAGGGCCATTGCTATAGAAATCTTTAAGACGCAAATGGGCATAAGTCCTGACTTCATGAGTGAAGTTTTTTTCTTACATCAATCGATATACAACACCAGAGCTGCAATGGAACTGAAACCTATTTACCCTAAAACTGTTAGATATGGCACTGAAACCATATCCTACCAAGGACAGATGCTTTGGCAAATTATACCTGATGATATAAAAAGCAGTTCGTCTTTCAGCGAATTCAAAATGAAAATACGCAAATGGACTCCTGTATCATGTTCGTGTCGACTATGCAAAACATACATTCAAAATGTTGGATTTATGAATTAAAATATACTTCTAATAATTAACGTTTTGGAGCAACCATATCGTCTTCAATGCAGTCCCTTTTGTATTTTGCTTTTGCTTTATTTATCTTCTGATATATTTTTGAGTGAATGGTTTTATTTTTTCTGTTGGCTTAGATAGCCTGGTTTTATTTATATATTTTACCATGGCTGAGAATGCTGTTTTATTCTACTTTTAACCAACTTGAAATAAGTTGCTAGTGGTAGTAGTAGTAGTAGTAGAGGTACAAGCAGAAAATTTTGAGCTAATGGATTGGGTCACACTTAAAAATTGCTTTATAATAGGCTATTGTGGATGTTTACATACTCATCCCCCTCCCCCCAAGGAAGCAGGGGGTGAATGGTTTTGAATGGTTTTGATTTTGAAGAGACGGGCATATTTGTTGCTACACCGATGGTCACAACTCATCTGGCCGAAAGGCCGTTAATTTTTTAATAAATTGAGTTTCTGATGTCATTACAGGCTTACCTTTAAATGGCACTGTTGTATAAGTGCAGAATCCCTTCACCACAAAGACCCATCTTTTGTTGCCAGCATGGACTGAAGTATTATGGTTTCCAAACCCGAAGGTGTCTCAAAAATTGAGCATTTGAAATCAGTGTAATTGGAAATAAGTCTTCTTAGAGATTCACCAATTGAAGGAATCGAATCCAAAAGAATTGGCTCAAATAAATATTGGGGGGGGGGTTACTACTGAAAAAAGCAATGGTACAATGGCAAGTATCTTGAATATAAAACATTCAGCTCTGAGTTGTAGTATTCAAAAGATACAGCTTCTTCTATTGTTCCACAGTAAATCCGAATCAGGACCACACCCTAATAGAATGCTTATGACTCAGTGAGTATATTGCCATCCCCCCTTTCTTAAGGGGGGGATAAAGACTAAGAAAAATGGCCTCAATAAAGGGGGGATGGCAAAAGGGGGTCGGGAATCTCATAAAAAGGGGGGGAATAGCCATTTTGCTGCTCTGCAACCAAGAAAGTTATTAACTTCTTTGCTGCAACGAATAATGTATTATTCGCTATTTCTATGCAACGTTACTTAGAACTCCACATGTTCACTTCCGTTCTGATTGATGGCTTTTTTTGGTTGTTTCTTGACTTGAAAAATAGATTAGTTAATTTTAGTACAGGTTTTCTTGTAATTCTGTTCCTCATTTTGTACTGATTAACCTTGGACGAACTCCCTTTGCCACTACCATATAGAATATACATATAGCATTTTTCATTGTTCTGTTCTGGAGAAATTCTTGAAAAAGGAAGATGGACATTTTTTAAATAGGGAGGGGGGATGATCTCAAATGGGGGTATAGAACCACCTAAGACACCATGTTATAAATATTTGATAGGATATTGAACTGTATGTAACGGTAAAAATGTGGATCAGACTTTGCAGTTGTTCTCTACCGTAGACTAACTCTAAATACCTCGAAACTTGGTTCTTGAATCAAAGCAAATACTCTTCGAGTACAGAACGACTGCTCTTCACCCCACCGTGTGTCTTAACTACGCTACAATCAACAATCTTCCATAGCTACATACCGATTAGCAATGTCCAGTACCAATTACTTACAAAGTAAAAACTATTACTTCAAACAGTTACATCTAAGAAGTACACAGATAACACAATACTTTGACGTTGCTAGTTACAATCAAGCTACACTGAACAGAATATTAGACAGCCGGGCAAACATTAAAGACTGTTGGGTCGGATGATAGCCTCTCTCTCATGCACTCACTTGCTCAGCCAGTTCATTTGCTGAACACAAGTGGGTTTGAGCAGCTGGGCGACTGAGTCCAAAACAAATAAATCTCGCAGTAATGTGTACAGTGGTTAAACTACACTGCGTGAAGCAGATACATGCCAAACCAAGGATTCCTGCTTGAAACCTGTCATCTTTTGACTTCAAACTTTTGCAACCGTCTATGATTAACAGGCAAATGTAAATCGCAACTTATAACAGAACAGTTGTGCGAATTAGATCGTTGAAAGTTTCAGCCGTGGTTTGTTTTGATTTTGGGGAGTCGGCCATGTTTCTTTCTACTCCACTGACCATGATTTGACCCGGCCCAACAATCTATAATATCAACTATAAATAATTTTTGTCTCTGTCACATGTAGAAAGTCCCTGTACAGTGCATATACAAGAAAAACAAGTAAACATTGAACTCAAAATTGCTTAAACCAACCTAGCCTGACATACTTTTTAATGCATGGCAAGGCGTGGTCTAACATGTATAAGAAATATGCTAAGACAAGAATCTCCTTAGTCCGAACAAAGTTTAAAAGTACAGCAGAAAAATTTGTTATGGCCATGCATAATTAGTTTATTAACTAGCGAAGAAACGCTATGATTGGTTAACTTTTGAACTGCTACATCACCCAGGGTTTCAAGATAAGCTTACCCGCTTAGAATCACAGGCACCAACAACAAAGCACTTTATACAATTCTCTCATTTCTCAGATCAAAATTGACATAAACGATAGAAAACCTCCACACCCAGTTGACAAGCGAACGTCCAAGGCCGTCCATGGACGTACTGCTATGGTCACTCGGTCCACCGCGGAGACGTGGTCTTTAGGACGGTCCTTGGACAAAAGCGTCCGAGAATAAAACTTTCAATGTGCATGCTCGACAGGTTACGTGACAATTTTGGAGTTGCAAGCGCCATCTTATCTTCTCTCATCGGTGTTCAAACGTCGTAGGTGCTGAAGTTAACTTGAGCGTTTTGTGGAGAAGTCATCGGAAGAACTTCTATCTCACGCAAAATACATGACTGGATGCGAAAAAGGTATTATTTCTTTTTGTATTAAATAGTTTTTAACCGCAAATCTGTGGTAATTGTTAAGATATGAAAGGATTCAGATTGCATATGGACTTGTACAGTGTGGTAGCAACGACCCAGGTGTGAAACAAAGTGAAGCTTTGTAATTCTTTTGGGTAAGTCTTGTAGCGAAGAAAGATATCTAGTCTTTCCCGAGACTTCATTATTGGCACTGCGTCAGTTTCTGTGGCTGGAATATGTAATGTATTATTCCTTGCTTTTGGCTTGCTGTGCTGTGGTCATAAGCTCATGCATTTTAACTTCAAATCGGATCCTCTCACTCTCCGTAGGGGGATGCCTCTCTCCATTACAGATAAGTGGAAACATGTGATTTCTGGTTGATTCGTAAACATGGCTTAGAGACAGTGTGGTTTTAATTTGATTGGGAATAAGAGCCACTTTTTATGCTTCTGCATGCTAGGGTCATGTGCAGTTTCAGCTGGCCTCTGAGATGTAGGAAGATCATTTCATAAGTTAAAACTGTATATATCTTAATGAAGGTGGAAGTTTCTTGATGCTAAACAAGACGTACCTATGGTTGAAACTGAAGATTCTACCGTGTACATAGAGTCATTCATCATTATATACGTCTGCAATTTTCAGCAGTCCCATCAAAGCCATCGGGAACAGCAACTGGCTGCAGTGTGCTGTCAATGGTAGCTTCTTGATTGTTTTTCAATGAGGGGGTTATGTTTATTCAAAGAACGTTATGAAATGCATTGCTTATTTGTGATAAACTTGGTATACCCAGTTTGCCTACTCTCAGGTCCGTAATGAGCGTACAAGTACGTTTATTTTTGTTAGCTAAATCCCTCGCATGTATTTTCCTTTTTAAGTCCTGTACGTGTATTTATTTCGAGCTACTCTTCTCCCCTGTACGTTTCTTTGCTCTTGTTAGCTTTTTGATTCTTAATAGCATTTACTCCGTAGCTACTTTGATAATGTATTATGAAATGATTCTGTTGTTTTGTTCAGTATTTTAACCTTCAAAAACCTAGGTAAAATGTAGTTTCTGATATCTAAAAATTTTCCTTGTACGTTTATTTCAGCCAGTGTGTTTGTTAATGTTCCCTTGCTCTTCTCTGTTGTACATTTATATTAGCCTGTACGTTTATTAGGGAACCGAGAGTACAGATTTCTTTGCTACCTTAAGGGAAGAACTTTTTGCGGGAATTAATAACAGTCACATAGTCTGAAACCCCCCCCCCCCTTAAGAAGGGGGGATGGACTTTCCGAAAATTTGCAGAAAGGGAGGGGGATGAAAATTTTTCTGTAGAAGGGGTGGGGATGAGCGAAAGGGGGGATTAGGTTAAAAAGGGTGGGGATGATTGCTAAAGACGAAATGGTCTGCTTCACATGACGATCTGGGGCCATTCAAAACGTACGTACGCTCTGGAAGGGAGGAGGGGGCAAACTTGAAAACAAACAAAAACAAACAGGGGGAGGGGGTGTCCATCCAAAAGCGAACGTACACTTCGAAAAAACATATTTGTCATCAACACAGCACTACTTCGCTATGGCAGGCAGTTGTATCTTTGAAAGGGACAGATTGACTTCCGAACATGTATGCGCTTTTTTTAGCTTCAATGTCTTGCAGTTCAACTGCGCACCCGTGCGTGGGCGTAGCGACTGCATGTGCGTCCAGGCATGAATGCTTTACATGTGTGCGCATAGAATGGGCAGTGTTGGTATCTGTTATTTGGGGGATGGTGGTGCTCTTA
>JAOBRC010475456.1:0-11768 GCA_027575255.1 Scolionema suvaense
GATTTCCTAAAACGGGAATTTCTGGGAAAATATTCACTCATTTTGAGATAAATAATCCTAGGTGGGAATTTGACTTTTTGCAGTGTGTTCTAAGTATTATTCTTTATCCATTTCTGAATCACCGAATTGGAGGCGACTTCAAAGAATAGAAACGTCTTTGAATGTATTTTGCGACAAAATGTTGCTAAGTGGATGATTTTGGGTGACAGGAACCAAATGGCAGACAGAGTTGATAGTTTAGATCTTTGTAAGATATAGTGTATCATTCCATAACCAATGTATTTTCCAGTCAAAGATGAGTATGTCCTGCACAAACGATATCGAGTTGTACTGAATTCCATTGCGAATTGTATTTTAGGTTTAATCGAGCATAGGAAGGATCGAAGCTCTCTGGGTTGTTCTTTGGCCCTGTCTACAATTGATACACAGTCATCGACAAAATTTGTACACAAAGATTGAACCACTGGTGGTCTGTACATTGTTTCACACATATGATCAGTGTTGCATTTACCGGGACCTCTATACCGCCCATTTCAGTCCCTGTAATGTTGATGGAAGGTATCTCATCGTTGAAAAAGAATTGATTCTTCCAGAACCAAGTCAAAATACTACGTTTTCCATCAACCAGATGTGAAGCCATTGTAGCAACATACAATTATTGGGCGTTAATGTAGCTACGAATCAGTGATCATGGTAATCATAAAACATAGCAACTCATGTAGAAAATATAGAAAGAACGTCAGCTAATATAGCGAGGCAAAAGAAAGTTAAGAGTGCCTAAAAGTGCGACAATATCTAACTTTAATTATCATCTCAAGGTATAGCCGTAGGGTCAAATCAACCGCAAGGGGTACAAGGAAGCTATATAAAGGGTACAAGGAAGTTCTACCTCCACACTAAATGCATGTATTGTAATAGCTAGGGACACAGTAGTATTGTTAGTACCCCCTACTTCGACGAGTGGAAAGAAAATGACATACTGTACGCTTATTATAACACCACCATATATTATTCTTTATTCTGCTCAAGAAGATCATGAACTCATGCCAAAAACTGTGCGTTGTGAATGAAGATCATTGTCAGCAAACCTATACACATTATCGGTGTTGGATACGGATGTCACAAAATACAGAATGTCTGTGATTTGTTTCGGGTAGGCTTACATTGGGAATGTCTGTGATTTGTTTCGGGTAGGCTCCCCACTTAGAGCATGTGGTTGGAATCATTGACATACGTTTCCGGACAACTTCGGTTGCAGATTTTCTCCTCCGACACAGTGGTTTGGTATGGATCTGCCAGCTTGCCTGTAGCAAGACTTACCGAAGGCATTATGTATTTGAACACTTTTACTCTACACTGCTGCTCATGGAAGGTGGGGGGAGGGAGGAGGAATGCTTTTCTTTTTCGGAGTGGGGCAGGGTGTGGCAGAACTCTTGGAATCGAGAGCACAGTTTCACTTTTATGTTCACCCGGTTATATGTGTAAGAGTTGTTATTTACAAGAGTTCTGACCTTGCTTAGGGAAATTGATACAAAGCAACTAGGAGGAAATCTTCAAAAACATTTTTGTGCATGATTGTAGTAGCCTGTGCTTTGTATTCGCTTGATTGTGTTTTATTTTGTTTTGTGCAGGATATGCTGAGGTAAAGTCATTCTACGACTGTAAAGAAGATTTTCGACAGTGCAAAATAAAGGACGATAGTAAATGTAACAACACTCCATTGAAATTGCCATGTGCACCTACAGGTTTGTCTGATATATACAGCCGGCTTGAGAGCTATTTGCTTTAGTATCCATATGGCCATCAAAACAAAAATATGCTATGATTGATGACAGGACATTAGCTACTTAAATTTTGGATGGTTTTATGGTCAAAAAAAATTCTAGTAGCTAGTCTTTCTATCACGTGACCTGACATAATAAACCCTTGTAGAGTGTAGATAGGTAAAACCTTCAGAAATACTATGCATGACACATATTCAAATGCATCAGTTGGATGTGATATTGGCAATGATTTATGGATTATCGTCTGCGTCTCAACATGGTTTGAGATTCTTCTCTGCGCCTTCAAAACCTCGTTCTTCTCTGTATCTTACGCTACAATAGGTCATGCCATAGCAATTCAGATGTACATGCGGATTGCGAGTAAGAATGCCAAGTAGAGTATGTATCTGTGGTAGGACTTCAGTTGTTGATAAAGGTCCTGGATACAACATACGGAAAGACGTTTCTGATTTACATTAAAAATATACGTATCTAATTGTCATAGTGCATTTCAGTAGTTTCATGTCAAACCAAAACATATAGGCAGTAGGCATAGAAGATTATGTGTTTGATTTAAGAATTCACTGCACTCATAGCTCCTTGAATTTGCTGGCAGGCGTCGCATATGGTCAGTGTTTTATCATCACAGGCTGCATGCTCACTGGTTTCTCGCTACCATTGCCTCATTTCTGACTAATTTCTTGCTTTACTTTGCTATACTGCCCAGGCTTAAAGACTGTTGGGCCAGATCATAGCCTCTCTTTCATGCGCGTACTTGCTCTGTCAGTTCATTTGCAGAACAAAACCCAGTTTGCGCTGATGGGTGAATGAGTCCAAAACGAAGAATCTCGCGGCAATGTTTACAGTGGTTAAACCACACTGCTTGAAGCAGATACATACCCAACAAAGTATTCCTAGTTGAAACCTGTCATCTTTTGACTTCAAACCTTCGCTACCATCCATGAGAGAACAGGTAAATATATATCGCATCTTATAAGAGAATATTTGCACAAATTAGATCGTTGAAAGTTTCAGCCGTGGATTGTTTTGATTTTGGAGAGTTGGCCATGTTTGTTTCTACTCCGTTGAGCATGATTTGATCCGGCTCAACAGTCTTTAAGTAGGCTACTATTTTATAGACTACACCATTTTAGCTTGACGAACGCAATGCCTCTTTAACACAAACAAAGGTTTTTTTCTAGCAAGTGAGAACAAGGTTTGGTCGGTGGATAGCTAGAGAATGCGATCGCGATCAGGCATTCTGACCAAATTTGACATAGTTTGGGTGAACGGGTCACGTGATTGTAGTCAATTTTTAAAAATAGGTCTAAAACTCCTAAAAAGATAAAACTTGAATAAAGCCATATTAATATCGTGGAATATTCGAAATGCAATGCAAAGTGTAATATAAACTCAATGAAACCAATTTCAGAGAATTTGACCAAAGTTTTGTGTTTTTACAGGCAAAAGCATGATGTTTGACCGAAGTAGGGCAAAACATGGCTAATGGTTTTCGAAAATACATTAGGTCAACTTATCTGTGGAAAGCAGCAGATTTCCTTTATATCAGCAAGATCTGATGTACATTGGGCTCAATTGCAGTTGTACGAAAAACTTGGAAGCACAAGCGGAGTAGAGAGGAATGGACACATTTGAAGGCTATCTAACAGCTTTTTCTGGCAAACTTTTGGCTAGTAGTTGTATTGTGAATATTTTTTCTGTTGGCAGAAGTGTTTCTGAAGCAATCATTTTACCTATATTGTCATGAGTTGACATAGAAAGAGTCACCAATTCCTGCTACTATTGCCTTGCGAAAGCAACTCCTGATCGACAACAGCTTTAGTTATTGAAATCGGTCAAATTATGCCTACGTAAATTTAACATTCTATAAAAGCAAGTTTGCTTGACTTGGAAATGTTTCCTTAAGTTGGGAAGTTTTGCCGTCTCCAGTGTAAACTAAGGTTACTGGAACAGCACTCCAGTGTCTTGAGTGTAGTATAAGCTTCTTGTCTCATGAGGAAGTGTTGACCTTTTATGCTGCTTAACTATTTTCCTACATACTGCTTGCCCTTTGCACTTCAGGAGGGAATGTCAATCTTCTACAATGTTCATCTGGTTCGTGTCGTAGAGCAGCAGATAATAAATTTGAAGGCATTCTGGCTACTGGAAATAAACTTGTATGCAGTGATGGTTCTGTTGGTAACCCAGACGGCCAATTTCTTGCTAATGTTGTATGCAAGTCAATGTTTAGGTATGAAAATAGTCCTAATAAATTTATTTCTTCTTGTTGTTTGTTCTTTCTTTGTTACAACAGATTTTACTTTGCATGCATGGCTTTTTATCCACTTTTACTTACTTCCAGCATATATGAAAGTCAGTAAAAATCCTACAGGGTTGCTCTGGCTTTATTACATAAAGGTACCTCAACAGCGTTTGTACGGGAAATTAGATGAGTAAACTGTAATGAGTCAATCAGTACTTTTCAAGCATATTTATACTTCACTTGGATATGTCGTTCCCTACTCTGGTTGGGCGGGAGTTGTTAACTTCCCAAAGAACGCTTAAAAAAACAGCTTTTAAATAGCTCTGTTGCAATAGTATAGTATTTCATTACGAGCTATCACGCCGAAGTCGGGCGCTAACTGTTTTGCAGTTCTAGATTCATGAGAATTTTGCCTAGGCTTGTGCGAGCCATTTTCTGCTATTATTTGATTGAAAAAGTTTTCAATGCTACCGACAACGGGCTAATTTTGTAGATGAGTGTTTTATAATAGAAATCAAATAAAAAATACAAATAGCTTTGCCTTTGTTCTCGGAAAAACTTTGCTTTATTGGCAAAATCAAAAAAATTTGAATTTCCGCCAATAGCATGGACAAAACTTCTATGGCTACAATTAGGCGCAAATATTTTGAGACTTTCGTGATTTTTTGGTCTACTTTCAAAACCAGGGGATCAACTGTGATCAACTGACAGCACGACTATACGACCCTAGAAACTAGCAGGATTTCACCTCCTAAACATGTTCACAAGTCTCATCAGACGATTGCGAATGGGCATAATTGGCAAAATCTCGAAAAAATGGGCGTGTTCGCGAAATTGGACTCATCTCCCCTTTCTCGTCTTCAAAGTTGCTTCAAAGTCCTAAAAGTCTGATCTGTCAAATCGAATCTTCAACCCATGGAGGCTTGATTTTCTCTGGAAGTGCATAATACCACTTGTCCTTTGCTTGGGAGGACTGGGAAAGGCCGTATATATTTTGCTCCTCATTGTAGCGTCATCAAAATTTGGACACCAGCAGGTGTGCTATTACGGCCTTTCCCAGCCGTATTTTGAGCATGTCTCAATATATTTTGCATTTTCTAAGCGTTCACATGTTTATTTGTATTCTTGCCAAGTTTTTTGCCAGTTCATGTTTCCTGCTTCAATCTTTATGATTTTTTTTATTTCTAATTAGAAAACATGATTTGGAATCAAAACTGCTTTCGCAGTCGCAACAACAGATAATGATGTCATAATATTTCCCCCTCCAGCTGCTATGGATGATTACGTTGTATCCAAATAAAAACAGCAGTCAAAAAAATTTTGCTTAATCGTTCCAAGATGATATCAAGGAAACATCACCAAAGGGGCCATTTTTCTCCACTGTCATCGTGTTTTGTGCAATGCCAGAAAGTTTTCAACGAAAAACATCACTTTGAGCTGATTTGTTAACAATTTCGTGCATTTTCTTCATTGATTCTGCTGAGAACCTGAGCCATGTTGTGTATCACTTGGTGCATTTGCCCAATCAGCCATTCCACCGGACGTCCTTACAGCACAGCAAGTCCTTCCTAACAATTTTTGATACGCTGTGAAAGAAATCCCTGCTTTTGCCAAAAGTTTGTTTGTCCCTTTTTATATCCAACAATATAGTGTTTCTTAACATTAATAATGTTTTCGGACCCCTACATGAGAGATTTTGGTATACACAGACGAATTGGTTGCTTGTCTTTACAACATTACCTCGAGCTTAGAATAAACTTAGGAGGGAATATGGGATTCGAACATTAGATTGCGAGAACATTTCTAATTCCTTAAAACAGGACTGCTTTTCTTCTAGTCTCAGGCAGGTCGTTTCTAAACCTTCTGACATTTATCAAAGCGGCCGTATTTGCAAATTGCTTGCCTACGGTGGACTGAGTGATCTAATTTCATCTGATGCCTACAGCAGCATCTGGATTGGTTTTGGCTTGCAACGTGAACAGTAGCTTTTACGACACTATCCCGTAGATGGCATATCATGCACATATGCTTCCCATTGTAGGGATCGAATTGAAATGGTTACGTTATCACTAAGAGCATACCTTTGCTGGTTTTAACCCTTAGACGGCGGAATACGTAGATATACGTTTTTTCACCATGCTCACTTCAAATGCCTATAACTTTGCAACCGTTAGACCTTTTTTAAAGCACACTTCAGTTCCTTTCTCATGGTCCAAACTCGATGTCCGTAGCTTCCTTATTTCAGAAGTTATTGCAATTGTAAGATTGGCAAAATGCTTGGATTTTTTCAGGCCTGAAAAAATAATTAGCGCAAGCTAAGGGTTAAGATTGCAAAAACTGTAAGTACATGGAAACTACAGATGCAAGAGTTCCCAAAACGTGGCTGCTTTTACTATGGGATGTAATCATCAGGAACGAGGTCATATGGTTTGTTTGGTTTATATTTTTTAGAATCATTTTTCGGATTTTGCCAGGATTAATAGACTTAAGTGTTTATCTTACCCTTATGACACAAAAACGAAGATAGGTTTTGGGATAAACAACGGTTATTTGTACAAATATTAATTGCGAACCTACTGAAACTAATCGCAAGTCAAAATATATTGTAGTTCAAGCGGCATTTTCTGTACAAAATTGCAAAATTGCATTTCTCAGTAAACTTCAAAGGACTTCCTTTGCGCATAGATCACTGATGCCTGTTTTGTTTATCTTTCCTCTGACATTTACTTATTATTCGCCCAATATTTAAAAAATTCATGTATCTCTAGTGTGCTTCGAATGAATGTTCCATACAAAAATTAATCTGGTCAAATTCTACTAACAAACCTTAGGAAAATAGCGTAGACTTACCTAACGTCAAACAAGTACTGTTGTTCAAAACGAGGAAAGATAGCTTCATGCTGTAAAAATATGGTGTTAATCAGATGCTGAAGAACAACCCTGTATCACAGCTAAGATGAGCTTATTAGTGTTTCGATTTTTTCCCGGAGCTTATTCCGAAGTCCCACTTATTCATTCTGTACCTCCTCAAAAACGTTAATCTAGGCTAAGCAGGGTAAAGCAATTCTAAGATCCTGTTTAACATAATATCCTGACATCATCCTGTTAAGAGTTAACATAACATGTCTTTTTGACTACTCCAACACAACAAGGGGGTGGTTCCACCCCCTCGCCTCCACCCTGCCTTTGAAGATCAACTTCTACTGTAGCTATGGCCTTGAAATTTAGTCCAATTATTCTTACCTATAAATGAGTGAGAAGTACTAAGTTGTGGCCCCAGAGGTAGTCTGGTCTGCAAATTACATGCATTTATATTTTACAGGTCGGCCATGCGGTTTTCCATCAGAGCCAATACAAAAAACTTTAACTTAAAAAACGCTTAGAAATAGGAATTTATGACAGAAAGTGATGCATTAAGGCTGGAAACTTTGCGTTTTGACCCTGGTGCTGTGGGATCAAGGAACACCCTCATTAGTGTGTGTGTGTGTGGGGGGGGGACCTCCCTACTTTCTCAAAAACCATAACTATTAACTATTAACCCTATTTAGAGGAGGTATATTTACCTCCCCCTCCGACATGTTTCGATAACTTTTGAAACGCTGCTCATATTGGTCCAGTTCTTGGTGACTGTTAAATGTATCCCTCATGCACATTGTGTCCAAATTTGAGGTTGTTTGAATTAGTAGTTTAAAAGTTATGAAAATGTTCTTAGAATAATCTG
Organism: Scolionema suvaense; assembly: GCA_027575255.1. Taxonomy (NCBI): domain Eukaryota; kingdom Metazoa; phylum Cnidaria; class Hydrozoa; order Limnomedusae; family Olindiidae; genus Scolionema; species Scolionema suvaense. Next base: position 7,748 of record JAOBRC010475456.1, read on the forward strand.
GCTATTGTATTTCACATAGGCATTTTGAGCAGGCTCGCAAAGCACGCTGATGGTAGGCTTCCTTTCGTGTCAATTTGAAGAACACTGAGCAAAGATAGTGCACCCAGTGGATGTTTTCTGGAAAGTTGAATGCCTAAAGATTACGCATGCAAAATTTCCTGTCAATTGGGCTTCCCAATCGGGAGATAGGTGGAGAAGGTAAATATACCTTCCCCCTAAATGGGAGTTAGCAGATGAATAGGGTTAAACCTTTAAAATATGCATAGATTTGTAAATAATGATTGCATAGTTATTGCTGACGGTAGCATGATTTCTGTCAGTTTGGAATTTGGGTCATTAATCACCCAAAATTGCAAGGTCCTAAAATTTGTTCTGACTGATCTAAAATGTTCCAAATAACGTAGATACCCTATTTGGAATGTAAGATTTTTAGACTCAACTGTTCTATGTATTGCAGAAAACAGCTTTTTATGACAAATCTGCCTCAAAATTGGTCATTTTTGGCTTCCAATCCCATATCAGAAAACTGGGAAATCTAATGAACCACTTAATCTATGGAGCTGAAATTCACTGTGCAAATGTGTTATAAAAAATACTGAAAGTCACCAAATATGATTACTCCAGAAAGAGGCGTTCAGAAGTTATTTGCAAAAAAGCCACCAGGGGGGGGGGCTTATTGCCCACTCCCGTCTGCTGCAACTAGGGTTTATGGCAGCGCAGGGAAGAAAAAATTATATCTTCTTGATTTGGGATTATCTAAGACTCAAAATATAGAAAAAATTTGCAACTTACCCCCGCGTTTTGGACCCCCTGCTGTATGAATTAATTCAAAATATACATTTTTTGAAAGGGCGCATTGAAGGCAATCATTAAGCCCAAAATCATTAAAATCGGTTGAATAGAAGTGAAATTCAAGCCAAAAAAACATCAACAAAAAGTAAAAATGACAACCCCCAGTCAGAAAATAGCCAGATGCCCCTGATATAGAGACTAGTGCGTCGTCCTCTAACATTCCTGGGAAATAGTAGTTATTCACAGCATCAATGATAAAAAGAGAACTACCCGTTCACATTCCACACAAGAGAGCTCCTACGGGGGTAATGTCGGGCACAGCTGCGCTGCCAGCTGTATCAGATCAAAGCGTGATAACTGTAGTATCATGCAAAAGTTCATCGTTTCAATCAGCTCTACGCCACCCCCTGCCCATAATTCTCGAGATTGTCGTTCAACGCAGAACAATAGCTTTTACTGAGTGCAGCAATGCTGTGCCATTAACTCTATTTTCATGAGGGGGGGGGGGGCTGTCAGGTATCTTGTTTTGTATATACGGTACACCATTGTTATTTTGTGACTTTTACTTTATGCTTATATTACAAATCATGGCCAAATTTGAGATCAAAATATTTAGCGGTTATGGAGACATGGCACTTTTGTTATCACTCTGTTGGTTCAAAAAGTGATAATTTTCAGATCTGATTTTGAGTGTTTTTGGTAATAAATAAAGATATTTAGCTACTCCATGCATATTACAAACTCTGAAGCTGTAATACAACTAGTTTTATAGGTTCAGCCCAATAAGACCGTTAAATTTGCATTTTTGGGCCCAAAATTAGCTAAACTCATAATTTTGTGATATTTTGCATAAATTATCACACAACCTATTGTATTTTATGACGTAACAAAAGAACCAATGACGTCACTGACTTCTAATTTATGCAGACGTGATCTGTAGGAGTTGGTTAACATACATGCCAAGTATTTTAGGATTTAGGTTGGGGGGCCTGTCAAACCTCCCCCCCCCCCCCCCATGATATTCAAATCGTAGAAAGCCCATGTAAAATAGGGTTAACTCCTTCCTAAGAGCCCGCCAGAAATCTGGCTGGCTTTATGGAGTTCTTGTGTGGAGCTTATCAGATATGCACGAAGTACTCCCAAAAAGGACTAGTCTCATTCTCAATTTTCAGTCCTGCTTAATAGTTCAGTGTCTTCCATTGCTTAATAAGAATGGGACTACATTAGTCTACTGTTATAGGTACGACGGGCAAATTTGCGCCCAAAGATGTGCAAGTAAATTCAGTATACACCTGCGATTTTTCACAGTAAAAATCTGAGACTTGTGGAACCACAACCTACCCCTCTGTTGGTTACATTACGAGGACGTATGGTTTGGGGATTGTGATGTTTGTCCGAAAGGTTGCTTATGTTTAGAACGTATATTAGAAAAGCCCTGTTTTTTACGTGTTAACCTAGAACAGGATCCTCAATTAAGTTTGCCAGTGTATGATAATTCTGTGTTTTGCTCCAGTTTAAGGTATGGAGTTGTCTCTGCTTCTGTGGATGAAGTTGCAGAAGATGCTGAATCACGTAGATATGTGATGAAGAATGTGAAGTGTGATGCTACAGCTACCGATCTCTCCAAATGTTCATTTGACAAGGAAGAAAAGTTTGGAAAGTCTGTTGAATGTCCTAGCAAGAAGCCAGTTTATGTTCAATGCTATTTCTGCGAGAAAAAGCTGCAAGAAATCTTGAAGAAATTTGAAAGTGACTTCTTCCCATCAACTGGTACGTTGGACTACGAAGCTGTCCAACAGGGGGCTAGGAAGGCCTTAAATGATATCTCTCAGAGTTGTGGAGAGTGGAGTTGTAAAGATAACCCTGGCCTGGATTTCCATTGCAGAGCAATTTCCATGCTTCAAGATATCGTAAATATGAAAAGCGTCTATGAGCAGACAAGCAATGTGAAGGTTCTGCGAACACAAGTCAACTATGAGAATCTTCTCTTAATGAACTTCATTTCTGACAAATTTTCTGTGCAGGCGCAACAATTGAAACGTTTAGAAGTTCAGAGTGACTCATTTCGGAAAAATTTGGGGCAGTATTTTGAAAGACTTGCTGCTTTTGACCGAGAAAAATCCCAACAAGATCGGCTGTACCTTAAGGGCCTAATTGATGACAATAATAAGCGTATTTCTTATTCAATGCAGAAGATAAGTCGCGGCATCTCCGTTTTGATCAAAGAAGCATTTGCCAGTGCAGGAGCCGAAGCTGCTCAACTAGCTGTGCAGTTAGTAGCAGAATGTGCAAAAGCCTTCAATCCAATTGGATGGCTTAGTGGTGGCATCGACGCAAATGACCTTGCTGACCGGGCCAATGATCTTGCTAGTTCACTGGTGGCTTTCCCGAGATTGGTACACATCACAAATAAATTCAAAGAGCTTGGAATGAAGAGTCAAAGTATTCAAAATGCGCTTCCTACGAATTGGGACATGCATAAACGTTTCTTGGACCTTCTTGACAAAAACTTCGAAGATACAAGTGAGAAACTTCTTTCACTGGGATTGATCTCTTTGTATCCATTAGTTGATTTCCTTATTCCCCTACTAAGGCTTAGCTTATTGAGGATGTGCAAAGGCTGGGGACCATATCGCTCCCGCCGCCCTTGATATTGGCCGCGGGTACGTAGTACTTGATGTGAACTCTCCAAAAATACCCAATTATTCTTTCCCATTGTTCTATTGTCTTCGTGAGCATTGTTTGTAGAGAAAACGGAAATGTGCAGTCTGAACTGGAAGCGTTGAAATGAGTAATTATTTGCAAAAATAATTCTGCAATCCATAAGTAACAATTTTAGCAAATAATTAACGCATTTCAGGTTATGGACATAATCGGTCATTCCAGTTCTCTTAAACAATAGATTCAAGCTTCAAAATTAAAGGTCATACGGTGTATAGGGCGTGACTTATGACGTCATAAGTGAAATGACGCATTGTCGGATGTGAGAAGTAGGGCGTTTTAGTGACAATTGCTCAATAGCGATTTATTTTTTGCATGAATAAAAACTACACACATATTATATATCAATGGAAAGGTCTTGCAAAGTGCTTTCTTTTGATGCCTCATTTTAAAAATTTGGATCAAAATTTCCCACGTTACGAGCAAAAATGTGTTTTTTCAGACAGCGGGTAATTTTCAAAAAGGGCGTGGCCTGGACAAACGAAAACATTTTGGAACCTGATTTTAT
>JAOBRC010475567.1:0-11766 GCA_027575255.1 Scolionema suvaense
CGTGACGAGAAAAGTCGTCAACCGTAGTGCGCTTGGCGTTCATTCACCCAGGACGAATGACGAGAAAACTCGTCATCCTTGGTCACCCAAACGAAGGTTAAAAACCTTCTATTTAGTACCTATCAATATCAGCAACAAAAAAAATTAGGTTGTACAGGGTCTAGTTCCGCCACCGTACAGAACGAAAGACAGCAAAATCTCCTCCGTAGTCAACGTGTTAACTTTCGTTGGCACTACTTCACCCTTCACAAAGCAATGTCCAGTGCAATTGTTGAGACAAATGGACAGCAAATAGTTAGATAGGTAAAGCGACTTGCCCTCTTTCACTCCCTTCGCACTTGCCGTTCAAACAGAATAATTTTGCATATCATCGATGGTACAGGGTGGTAGGGAGGCTTTAACAGCCTGCATGTCAGTTAGCCACGCACCAAGTTCCGATGGATCAGGTAGCTGAAGGCCAAAAGGCAACTTCAGCTTTTCCCGTTTCCTCTGGCTGATATCGCAAAGCTCTTCTGTCTGACTCGTACAAACTGGTAACTTCAGCTTTGCAGCATAGAAGCACTGCGACACAAGCTTCTTCTTTGCAACATTGTCGGACAAGGGAACTGCTCTGGCAGACAGGTAAAAATTCAAGTCACAAACTCTCCAATTCTCAAAATACTGCATATCCATTTCATCATCAGAACTATCTAGAAAAGAAGCCATGTTCAGATACAACAAGCAAATTCTGCAAGCACTTAGATGTTTGTTTACAACTGGAGTGACTTCGTTTCTGCAACTCAGCGACTTCGATCCCACAATGCAGTACGATACTAGACTTACTATTTGCGAAAAGGCCAATTACCACACACTCTAATTAGCTGACTGCTCCAATTCGCGGAAAAAATTCTTTCCAATTGGCGGCCAAGCCATTAGCCCATGCTCGAAATGTAGGACATCATTCTTCGCACAAAATGATATATTTAGCCAGTGTTGCTCTCCAATGAGCGGACAAGGACAAAACAATAAAAAATATCAGTTTTATAGACGTTTATTTATTTCACTCATTCAGCAGTTTGATCAGCAAGTTTACTTTCCATACCGGTAACTTTGGCTTCAACCAGATCATAATAAGCAAAATTCAGAAATCGGTAAAAGACAGTTGCAACTGAGCACGCTATGAAGCAGTTCAACATGTTTTTGTCTGTAGCTAGTTTGTGCTTGAGATATTTCGCCAACACAAATGAGTAACATTAACAGAAACTACGTCTCCTTCACGCAACCTAAAATTATCCAAGTCACCGTCGCTTACCATCATACATACATGAAGTTACAAAATTTTCGAAAACTAGGCAAAAATGCGAAACGTTCCGACTAGAGGACATCTCCAATTAGCGGAAAATTTTGTTTCCGCGATGTTGTCTGCTAATTGGAGATTATGCTGTAGTAGATTTTAAAGGAACACCATCACCTAACTTTTTATTAACTGTTTGCATAAATCGCTATGATATTTGCGTCGCAAATAACGCTTTTCATTGAAAGTACGCTTCCTACAAATTCTAGGTTTCTCATTTAGTTGACAATGCTCGGCTGTGCTCTCGGCTTTGGTCTTGAAAGACGCACGATTATCAGCTAATTCATTGGGGAGGTAAGCAGTTCCTGACAGTATTGAAATTACCCATAAAGAAGTCAGACTTTAATTGGTATTGAAATAGTTCTCAGACGAGGACAGCTGACAACAGTACATTCTTCATCATTGCATTGCAGACGAATGGCCTAATTAGGGTATGATGAGCAAGTGCTGCCGAGAGCCAAGAGAATTTTAACAGTAAAATAAGGAATCTTTCAAATAAAGTGAACGGAAAATCAGAATGACTTGAAGCTTGAAGCTTCATTCGTGTGATGAACTAATCATCTGCTTCCCATCAAGCACATGCGCATCTGTGAGCTTGTGCTCCTTTATGACCAAAAACAAACACCTAATATTTATTTAGATAAATATATCTGAAAACAGTTTCTTCGGTCCATATTTTGGTATAGCACCTTTCAATGTAATCCCATATCTCAGGAAATATGAGATTTGTTATATTTACTTTTTTAATCAATCTGTCTTTTGTATAATTATATAAACCTTAGTTTACCCGGGGGGCTTTTCGCCCCCCCCCCTCCAGTTTTTGCCAATAAAACCCGATCTGCCTAACCAATTGCTACAACAAGTTGTGACGTTTTCCAAAATTGCTAGTGAAATCGCATTCTGCGAAAAGAATTTGCTTCAGATCATTTGCAGGTGGTAGTGTAATGTCATTTCGTAGGTAAGGTGACAAAATTTTGAAAAGTGGAAATATTTAAATAACTTATTTTTGGTTTCTATGCAACTTTTAAGTATTCCAAGGTGGTTTTGCATCCGTTGTTGCGTTTCTAAATGTTTCTGTAACCATTGGCACCAGGCTTAATGAATATGATCTTTGTTATCAGGAAAACCTGGACAGAAGTCAACTCGCTGTGCTTTTCAGTTTTTGCAAAGTATCTAACCATCTCCGTTATACGCACAGTGCAGAACAAGCACATCCAAAAATATAATAAGATAGTATACACTGAGCACTGGTACAGCTAATGAAGTTGTCCAAGGTGTGCAGGTACGAAAATTCGATCATTTCTGACATAATGAAAGCATTCATATCACTTGCACGGGCTATCCTGGAGACTGTTTCTGTGTGGTGCACTGCGTGGCGCACTGCACAGTGTAATGCGGTACATTGTGGTATACTGTGGTACACTGTGGTACACCGTGGTACACTGTGGTACATCGTATATTCAATTTGAAGTACAGTAGGGAACGGCGGCGCGCAAGACGTGTATACACAGTATTGTTTAAAGGAAGGCTAACGTCAAACATGAAACTCTAGCAATGGGTAGAGTACACCAAAACAAGACATATAGTTTTTATTTCATTGCAAAAGCTTCTGTAGTTTTGGAGATATCAAGCCCCAAAGTTCAGCAGCTACCATCTTGTCTGTAATTATGCAGGATATGCATGATGTCACTTGTGTACCACTCAAATTATCCAAATTTTGCACTCAAACTACTCAATCTTGAATGGCTTCAGAGTATTTTTTCTTCCATTTTATCATGAAGCTGGATAATATGTCAAAGATCTTGTTGAGAAAATATACAATTTAAGTATAGGTAATGCGTTACTAAGGAAATGATAATGCTTAGCAGTGGTACACCGATGACATCATCAAAATCAAGATGGTAGCTGCTGAGCTTTGAGGCTCGATATCTCCGAAACTACTCAAGATTTGGCCATGAAATAAACGCCAAGTTTTATGTTTTGATGTGCTCTATTGCCTAGGTAGGTAGGTACTAGAATTTCATTCTTGACGTTACCCTTCCTTTAAAGCAAAATGTTTCCTGATATCAACTAAGAGCAAGAAGAAGAAAAAGACGAGTAAAAATGACAAAATAAGGGCAAAATCAGCAAATTCCCTATCTATTAATACCCAGGGCACTTAACCAGAAACACCACCTCATTGTAACCAAGGCTCTAGGTTCCTGCAAGCAGTACTGTCCAAATGAATGACTCTATACGTTGAAGCAAAGCAAGGCCGTGCAGAAAAATAGCCTTTTTGGAAAGTTTTCAGTTTTCAGACAATCGTTGCCAAAACATTTTGGGACTAACATATACTTCAGCCATATGAAGAAAATGTTAAATCCGTTCAACTTTGAAGTCCGTCATAACCCTCTTCCCTCCACAACAATGTTACCAGAATTTAGTAAATTATAGAACAGTATATGCATACCCATGAAAGACCCGCATGCAAAGATCGTTGCAATCACAAATCCCCCTCTCCCCCATCTCAGTGGTGCCCTATGGACCTTGGAAGCGCCGGAAACAGGACTGTCCTAACGTGCTATGTATTTTTGAAGATTTTACAAGCACACCTCTGATATCGGTAGAGGGGGGTGTGGAGTGGGTCAGAACTCCCGGATTCAATATCCCAGTTTAAGTTATTATAGTCATATCAGTTGCATGTATTAGTGTCACAACAAGTCACTTATACAAATTTCACGACAATTCCGAGGGACATAACAATATGAAGTGTTAGCGAACAAATCGTTAAATACCGGAACACTTTTATCCAGGATTGTTGCACAGTATTGTATAATATCACACCCCCGCCCCCCTCCCCCTTGAGTCCTCATGGAAACCATATAGCAAAGGAGATCTTATCTTGCATCTTCGCTTAAAAATACACTACAAGACAGATAAGATTGCGATGTTTGCTCCTACATAGACAGAATTGCGACAATTTAAAGTATGATATTGTTTACAAGTTCATTTGTCCAGGTTGCAGTGCCCAGTAAATAGGGAAGGCAGACAGATGTTTTGAAACACGATTGTCAGCGCTGCTCTTCAACACATCAACTTGTGTTTCAAAGCATGCAGACAAGAATCGTTAGACAGCAGCTGGACAACAACTTGTGTTTCAAAGCATGCAGACAAGAATCGTTAGACAGCAGCTGGACAACATTTACATTCAGGTCCTTATTGCCATGCTGGTAGGCTCATGCTTGCCGCAAGGCTTATAGTCTATCTAGTGCGTAGGAAAGTGTTATTTTTTTGGTAGGGGAGAGCAGCAAAAAATGTAAATTTCAATCAAATCGGCAACGATTGGTGGGACTCAAGTGGTCGTATTGAAATCGTCTAATCCAATTAGTTGTCGCATGGTGACGGTCAATATTCATCGTTAGCTCCACGTGGCTCCAAGTCAGAGAAATACTCATATGCTCTGGAGATCTGCAATGTAAAGACGCTGCATTGATGCGTATATGTGATCAGTTCTTTTTAGCATGAACTGCAAATTGCAGCATGGCATTTAGTGACAACTATTCCTAGTTGTATGACATTATTGCTCCTATCCAATTGACAGATCTGTTGCATGATAATTCATCCCCACATCTGCGTTAAGGATTGACCGATAATGTGCGCTGAACTGACACCTGATCAATATCAATGCCACTCATTGTTTCAAAACATTATGATCTGGGTGCTAAGCTCTGAAACAATGAGGGTCATTAAAAATATTGATCAGATATGAGTGAAACGGACTTTGGGGCTCAATCTTAAACGAAGATAAACGCACTTACACCATGGTGGGAACCAAGCCTTACTGCTCTGTTAGGCGACTGAGGATGAGCGTGGAATAAATTGGAAAATTATTGCAAATCTATAGTTGTTTTTGTTGATCTGGTGTGAACGTTATTCCATCAAAATGTTGTTATTCGGCACATCTAGAATCATGTAAATTTCAATTCCATCTGCAAGTTTCAAAAATCATACAAAGTAATTTTGTAGAAATATAGTCTAGTAAAACATCGGAACAGATTTTGTACATTAAGTTAGTTCCCATAAGGATAACACAAGATGCTAATTATGCAACTTTGGAGGATGGCATATTACAAACCGTTTAAAAGCCTGGTGATCAGATCCATTTAAAAAAAATATATTGAGCATGTATGACATCAAAAAGCGACATCGGATCATTTTGGCGGTAGTGATCCCGGGTGGGCGCCATCTTCCCTGCCCCCTCCAGACTTCAGAACCACTTAACCTAATTTAGGGGAGAGGTATATTTACCTGCCCCTCTGAAATTTTTTGATAACTTTTGAACGACTACATACATGTGTCTAGATCTTGGTGGCTTTTAATATTTATTCCTTGTGCACGTTATGTCCAAATTTGATTGGAAAATTTGTTGGAGCAGTCTGACTAAGCTCCATTGCATGTTGCATAGGCATTTTGTGCAGGCTCATATAGCACGCTGATGGTAGGCCTCCTATGTAATCGATTTGAAGCAAGCCGGGCAAAAACAGTGAATCCAGTGGATTGTTTCTGGAAAGTTCAATGCCTAAGTATTACCCTCGTAAAATTTCACTTGGGCTTCCCGATCGGAAGATAGGTGGGGGGAGAGGGGTAAATATACCTCCCCTCCTAAAAGTGGGCTAGCCAGACCCCCTAAACAGGGTTAATCTGAGATAATAAAGCTTTACAGGTATAAAGTATGAGATATCGATGACGTCAAAATCAAAATGAAATCACATGGTCGAAAAATCCTGAAAAGTTCGATTTTCGAAATTGGGATCAAAATCCTTTTCTGTTCAAAATTTGAAGTTTTCTAGCATTTACTAGCATCCTAGCTTCAGCACAATGGTCATCTTTCCCAAGGACCTATTTTCACTTTCGTTTTCCACCGTTTTTGCTGAAAACATGTCCTTTGGTACCCAAAATTTAGTCTACTGCACTATGAGTATGACATCATCATCCTTTGCTGGTGATACCTCGAAAAAACATTTTTGCAGCAATGTACTCGTGGATAAGTTCTAGGAAAAGTCACATAATTTCATCACTTTCCCTGAAGAGGGATGCAGTCTGATTAACAACCATTTAGGGGAAGTAATGCTTAGGCATTCCTTTGGGCATTCAACTTTCCAGAAAGCATCGACTGGATTCACTGTGTTTTCAGTTTATTTCAAATTGACAATGACGAAAGCGTACCATCAGCGTGCTGTGCGAGCCTGCTCAAAATGTTTATGCGAAATACAATTATGCTGTGTCAGACTACTCAGAGAAAATTTTCATAACTTTTGAACCTCTAATCTAAATAAGCTCAAATATAGACAAAATGTGTACCAGGACTAGGTATACCTAGTTTGCATTACATATTACAAGCTACTAAGATTTGAATACAAACAAACATTAGTTCAAAAGTTATCACAAAATTTCGGACGAGGAGTTAAGTATACCTCCTACTCCTTAAACAGGATTAAACGTTTGATATCGGTGGGCATTATGCCCCCTGCTTTGGATAGGGTTGACCATCTTGGGCAAAATACTTTACCAAAACGTGACGAATGGTCCAATTTCCAACACATTTTTTAAAATTTTTTATCACGCCACCACGAAACATGTTTTTTTTATTTGCACACATTACATACAAAATAACTATAGGTTTTATTTTGGTCACTTGAACTTCACCACAAAAACAATAAAAATATCATAATATATATAATAAAATTATTTCCAGGCTGTGCAGTGTCTATTCTAATAAAGCAACGTGCGAAACTCTCTTACACGCTTGTGCCTACACACAGTGCAGTATTTTATTGCTACCAATATGAGAAAAGAAGTGCATTTCTTTATTCCATTCTGATATGCACGAAGCGCAGCCATAACATTCTATGATAACGTCTATTTACTGAACTAGCGTGAAGACTGAAAACCACCCGCTCCTACGCAAGATTCAAAGGCAAGCTTATGGATTGCAATTCTCTCCAGACAAAGATGGGTTAAGTTCCAACAGTATCGACGTTATCGAAGTAATATACTCCATCAATGTTCATCTTAATGAGCAAGCACACAGTGAAAGTAAACTAGGATTTTACACTTTTTTGAAGCTCTATGGAAAGTGAAGAACTCTTTGTTTTGCCACCATCCCTGCTATGGTTACAGCAGTTCATATGTTTCAACTTTCCTCTAAAGAAATATACAATCGAGTTTACACCAGAATTGATCACGAGTAATGCTGTACACGCCATGTGAACGTGGCTGTTTTCTAACAAGGCATTCAACACGTAGGGTGCGGTCAAACCAATGTAGAAGAATGTGATAACTGTGCAGACAAGTATTACGGATGATTCCGTATCACGCATATTTTGAGGCTTGGAGATATCACCAACTTTTGGTCGCGTTTTGATTTTGTACATTAAAGCAGCATATATGGCTAGATAAATGATATCTCCGGTTAGTATCAACCAAGCAGTAACTATAGTTATTGCACTCTGTAAATCTTGCTGATCGGCTGTTTCTTTGAGCTGTCTATCAACTGAAAATACTGCCACAGCAGCAATAAGAGGAATTATCCACGTAGCTGCAATTACAACGTGCAAGCGCCGCGTTGTAGCATGGACGCGATGCTTCAAAGGAGCACTTACTGACCACAGGCGATCAAGGTTAATTACTAAAATGTGAGTGATGGACGCTAGCTGAAAATACAAAAATTAGCTATATGATGCACCTATTAAGTCATCTCCATCACTGGGTTCATCACCCAACCCATTTGCAATATGAACGGAGCAAATCATTGAGTCGGAAAGCCCAAACAGCATGTCATATACACTCAAGCTTAAGAGTAGACGCTCGTATACACTTTTCCATCGCTTTATTTTGGCAATTAGAACAACTTCCACGATGTTTAACACAAAAACAATAGTTCCAATCCCAAAGTCTACAGGCCGCAGCACAGCATCAATATGTGGTCGAGGAATAGGTGTCGGGCTGAAGAAGCTGCAGTTTGCTGCTACTGGGTCAGGAGAATACATGACATTGAACCTGAGAGTAAAAATATGAACCAGAGGTTACTTGAAATCTTGACTTAATATTAAGAATCTCTATTTTGAGCATTGAGGAGATTTTTTCCGTAGCCTTGCAAGCATTCAGCTGTTTAGAATCCCAGTATCTCACTATTTTTTGTGATATTTCAGTATCTTACTATTTTTTGTGGTATTTCATTTTACTGCTTTAGTTCAGTATCTTACTGTTTTTGTGGTATTTCATTTTACTGCCTTAGTTCAGTATCTTACTGTTTTTGTGGTATTTCATTTTACTGCCTTAGTTCAGTATCTTACTGTTTTTGTGGTATTTCATTTTACTGCTTTAGTTCAGTATCTTACTGTTTTTGTGGTATTTCATTTTACTGCTTTAGTTCAGTATCTTACTACTTTGTGTGGTATTTCATTTTACTGCTTTAGTTCAGTATCTTACTATTTTTTGTGATATTTCATTTTACTGCTTTAGTTCAGTTCCTTACTATTTTGTGTGGTATTTCATATTACTGCTTTTGGTCAGTATCTTACTATTTTTTGTGGTATTTCATTTTACTGCTTTAGTTCAGTTCCTTACTATTTTGTGTGGTATTTCATATTACTGCTTTTGGTCAGTATCTTACTACTTTGTGTGGTATTTCATTTTACTGCTTTAGTTCAGTATCTTACTATTTTTTGTGATATTTCATTTTACTGCTTTAGTTCAGTTCCTTACTATTTTGTGTGGTATTTCATTTTACTGCTTTAGTTCAGTATCTTACTATTTTTGTTCAAAAAGTTTTCAGTGGACAGGAGCAAAACATTTCATCCTAAATAAGAGCAAATTTGTCCGAAAAAACCTAATTAACTCAAAACTTTTTGGTCCATAATGTAATGCTTTGTTGGTACTGTACTAGTTCTACTGCCATAGAAATTACCGTAAATCCTAAAATTTTCTCAAGAGCTCCGAACAATAGAAGACAAGAAAGACAAATTGGAGATACTAGATTCCCTTCCTTACTTCTAAAAATGCAAACAACCTCAAAGATTAATTTTGCGAAGTTTTTCTGCTACCAACGTGCTAAGATTAGATCATGAAAAAATTTCTTAAATTTCCGATAATGGTCAAGAAATAATGATCTCTTTTTTAGGCTATGACTGCAAATACTTTGGTCATGAGTGCAGTAAACTAAAACATTTTCTCTTCACGATACGTATGTCAAAATAACGTAAAAGTTATGGATAATGGAAAAGCCCGAAATCCTTATCCTCGACCGCAAAAATAAATTCAAAAGACATTTGTACGTACTTATTTTATGCTGAAATAACGCCGCTAACCAATTTTGACTTCAAAAGTTGTGCTTTGCACATGAAGGTTCACTGTTCTACAAGCATAAGTAATCAGGATCACAGCAGAGGCATCAGTCTTCTCAAATGTATATATGAGCAGAGTGCAAATATTATGCTGATGCTGAAAACTGCCGATTGAGAACATTTTTGGATCAATTTATTTAATCCCACTAAAGTTGGACCTTATGGGCATTAAATACACTGGCGACATAAAATGCATCCCCCCGTAACATCTCTAGACTTCTATCAACAGACTTGAACCATGTAGCCATGATACAAAATTTCATTGTGCATCATTTGGGCTGTATAGCAACATTACGTATGCATAATTAATCGTTATTCATTAAGCAAAGGCCGGCCAATCCCTAGTCCTGAATAATACATTGATATTTTGCCATATAATGCCCTGTTTTTCGGCATTCGCACCGTCATACATAAAGCGGCCTTATTAGCACCCCGCCCCTTCTCTCCCAATCAAATTGAAAGACTATAAAATTACTTTATTGCAGAGTATGCCAAGAACTGTTGCATCTTGCGAATAAAAAGCACGCTGGTACAAATCAATACGTGTTAAAACAATGCTTTTCTTAAAAATAGAAGCAAAATTTTCTTTGCGACTCAGGGATTGGCTCCTCTGTTAAATATCGAGTTGTACAAAATTCCATTTCCTGCTTTAAATCACAGGCGACGACAAAACAGAGATTACACAATACACGATCTTACACGATATCGATGCCGATCGACGTGCCTGCCACGGACGCTCAAGAATCAAACACTTGACAAGTAAAGAGCTTTTGACTTAATCTCAATATCTAAAATTATCTGATGTAATATCATGGATGTATAAAACCTCTGGATGCTGCACACGCATTTGCTCTATTCATAATCCTATTGTGTCGGCACGCTCTTTGTGGGCGAGAGTCGTCAGTGAGATCTCGCGCGCAAATGACGTCACAGCTTGAACGTAGATACTGATCTGTTGCCTGAAATATCGCCTGTTTTCAAATACTCCCTGTCTTGAAAGAATAATTCACGGAACAGTAGAACTTGTTTGAGCTTCATGTTCCATCATTTCTGACTCTAATCATATAACGTGGTCTTGTTATAAGCCCTCATTTTGTTCTAAAAATTTCACATTCCATTAAGGGCATGGTCTAGTTTTTTGCTTTGTACTTCTTTCTACTGTTGTATGCCGGCACTTCAAGTCAAGAATGTTTCTGTAATGTCGCATTGCTAATGGATTTTGAAGTTTTCTTTCATATGTGATGGTCTCGAAAGTCTGAAAATCTTAATTAGGAACGTAATCCAGTGCGCTTGGCATTCCCTTTCCAATATTTTGTGATCGCCTTGGTCCCATTAAATATGTGAAGATTACAGACTTATACATGGAACTGGGTGGACCGTTGTCACGTGTCTGATAGAATCTTCCGCATTCTTATGGCTTGCCGTGGACCGGTTTTAAGGACAGGAAGTTTTTACGAAAACGGTCCACAGCTGACCCATTAAACTGTCCACGTGAAACCTAGTGACTGTTTAATTGGACCGCAACATTGAGTGATGAGGTCCACTGCTGCTAAAATTCCATACGACTTACAAATGTAAAGGACGCTTATATGGACCGGAAAATGATGGAAAAAAGGTCCAGCAAAGACCCTGCTATCTGAAACATCTTGAAAGACGTCTGTGGACCGGAACATCGGGCAGTATAGGGCATATTTGGGCAACATCGAGCAACTTCGGACAACATTGGGCAAAGCCGATGAAAGAGAGAAAGATCCAACATGGACCCATTTTAGCGGTCCACCCAAAACTCCTTGGAGAACTAGGTGGACCGTAGCACTGGACAACGAATGGGCATCATAGGCACATGAAAATATAACGCTCCGTGATAAACCTAATTTGACGATCCACATGAGATACGTTTAATATTTAGGTGGACCGGAACATAGATAAGGATAAGGAAAACTTACGACAGGACAGGACTAGGTTTAGGTTGATACAGACCAAAGCGTCCATCATAGACCCAAGCTAACGGTGCACGCAAAACATATTGAAGACTTAGGAAGACCTGAA